>JAULBW010014348.1:0-102170 GCA_032358265.1 Vaucheria bursata | reverse complement strand
TAAATATATATATATATATATATATATATATGTCTATTTTCAAATCCATTGAGTATTGAATATAATTTGATTTAAATTTTATAACAGATTTATTAAAATAGTGCTTGAGTATATTTATATTCACTTAAAGCAGTGGATTTTGAATTGCCTTTATAGTGTATTATATATTTACTGTTACAAACTTTGAGTACCTCTTTCTGCTAAATAAGTTAGCAATATTTAATTTCTCATTTGCCAAAAGACAAATTGCTACAAGTTTCTAATAAGTCTGGCTAGTCAAATAGATACATGTATCTATGATTGTTGCATATTATGAACCTTAAGATTTGAATCAAATGGTCAAATCTTAATGTGCGTCAATTCATAAGGTTGAAAATTTGCTGCTGATATGATGAAAAATAGCCATCAGGGAAAAAAGTTTGTAGGGAATGACAAAATTATATACAGATTGAAACACACAACTTCACATCAACATGGATTTGTTTTAAAATTTGTTCTCTTATTTCAAATTTGAACAATGAAAGTATACTGTACTAGCCTGAACTAACGTACAAATGTATAACTAGGTATGACCTATGATATGTATATCAAAAGGCATAATTAAATACTGTTAGCTGACCAAAAGTGATTTATAAAACATGCTGCTGTCAACGTAATTTGTTTCATTTAAATGTTCAACATTGTTACCTAACAATGGAACTACTATGCATAAATAAGCTAAATAGAATATTACTATCCCCAATGTTTTCTAACAGAAATTCATTATTTGCTTATGAAAATTACCAACAATAGTTGAAACACATTTGCTATTAAAACATCCTACAGTCTTTTTTGCATTTATTACAAAAATCATTCATGTATATTTAAGTGAGTTTTGTAAAAAAATATTTTTAACATTCTCAGATTTATCATCAATAAATTTGTTCTCACTTTCTCATGGTATGAAACCAAAAACAAATGCTGTTGAGTATAAATCTCAACTGAGTAAGCATACTTTAAATGATGCCCAATTGGCATTGTTACCACAATATTTCAAGTACACTATTAGAAATTATATAATAATTCTTGAACTATTACAACTATACAGTGGGAAAAAACCAAATTGTAGTAAGAACAATAAAGTGGCCATTATTTCCATGGCATATCGGAATTTCAATATATTACAATTAAATAATAATCTTTCTGTTACATGAAGATAGTATAAAGTGAAAAAAATAAACCTTTTAAGGCATATTTATTTTAGAAATATCACAAAACAAAATAATTTAGGTAAACTTTCCACTAGAATTTGTAAAAAGATTGGCTTTTTATTTAAATCTTTTTTTATAAGGAAAAGTAGATAAATACATTATAATTTTGACAATCTTCATCACTCAACCTGCATACATTGGGAGTGGTAAATTCATATGTTGGCACCTCTCAATGCTAGCAATACAAGGCTTGACTATGATTCCATGCCAGCAATATAAGGCTATATCATACTACCATGCCAATATGATCATGAAGCACATCAGTTTGGAAGTTGATCACTCGCTCGGCAACAAGAAGAGCAACACCTGCATATTAAAAAAAATGTGGCTCGGTAAGATTATTTTAGACCAAAGAACTTTTCTGTGCTGAAAACAATGACATTGTGTAGTGACATAATTTTCTTGTGCTGCAATAGATATAATTGGATTTGAAACTGCTCTAATAAGATGGTGACAGAAGATGCTGCAGGCTCTCATGATTCGTTGATGACTTCTACCTAAGCCATAATCGATCGAAAGCATTTGTAGGCGGTAGATTCCAGCCAATAGAAATAGTAGTATTGTTATGTGATTGGTGCAGGTCGATATTCTATGATCAATTGAAAATTTTCTCTATCGAAATAACATTTTTCGGAAACTCGGCTACAGCTTTGACGTCCATGTAATGATGTAAATGATGGATTCAATGATTAACAAAACGGTTGGGATGACGCTTCTACATAAACTATCAGTCCTAATTTGTATTTTCACAGGTATGGAATAACGATTTCTTTTACAGATAAAATGAAGTGCAACTTATTTTCTCGTTACATATGTATTTTAATGATGATTCAGCTCGATATTTTATTTGCAGACTGAATTTTATGCACAGTGAAGGGTGAAATTTTCGTGCATTTTTTATTTATAATGTTAAACGTTGCTTTATAAACGAGCACTGATAACCATTTCTATTTCTCATACGATTTTATTTCTAAATAATGACTTCCACCAAATATTAAAATTCTGTCATTTAGCATACCATATATTTTGAATTAATTCCTTCTACATAGAGCTTCATAATTTACTTCATCTAATGCGTGATTATTTTACCATCACCGGTGAAATAATTTTTATCCAATTTCATTCACTCTCTTGGTAGATAGAGGTCTAGTTCATTTACTATTTCAATAAATAAAAGACAAAAGAATACTTTGAAAAGCTCGCTGATATGAAACCAATTTTTTTTCAAAATCTCTCGAATAATTAGGAACAGAGAAATATTGTTTTTGATCAGAGCATTTTAAACATTATGCAAACAAATATTCAGAAACATCTCCAACGCAAAAGTTTTATCGATATTTATTTTCGGCCTCTTACGTACAGGTCTTATAGTGTTAGAAGCAGCCGATCTACCAGAATCGATTTGCTCACATGATATGTCATTGCGAAGCATCCCATATCTAAATGATACTATTTTCCAGACTTTCGGAAATGACATAAATTTTGAAGAAGATGTTGAGCTATTGCAAGTCCAGGTGCGAGTTTTTTATTGCAAGTTTAACAATCAAATGACATTGAATGCTGTCATTTTATGAACGCAGTTTCATTGAATTTTATAGTTATGTAGATTTAATCATAGATTCAAATATAACTATTAAAAACAATGTCTAGGTGTTAAAATTGAACTACTCCTAGCTTTATTTGTATGTTGTGAGGGTGCTATCCGAATACATTTATTGATAACTCTCTGGCATATTATTTGTTGAACAATTAATTCTGTATTTTTCTTATTATAGAATATGTCCAGAGTTTTCATTGAATTTAAAAAGGGTACTATTGAATACTACGCCTATTGAGATATAATTCGAATATAACACCTGGGTCTTATATTCGGTGAAAGATGATATATATAACGTAATTTTTCTAAATAGCAGAATTACTAGTTACAGCTTTTTCATTAAATTGTCGATGCTACTAAAAAATCCTTCTGCATATCATGTGAAGTCTTTTTTTCTGGTCAGTGAAAGATTGAAAATTCGTGCATGCAAGTTTGAAATTTCAGCAAATAATTGAAGTGCCAGAGATTTAATATGCGATTATACTACCTAAATTAACTTATATTCCTTTTTAGATATGTTTTTCCGTATTGACAGTATATTCGAATAAAACCGTTCAAAAAGTATTGCTCTTTTTGAAAGGCACAGAAGGCATCATTTTTAAACATATCTATCGCAAGTGGACTGAAAAAAACTAGGCTTCATATCTATTTTGAATATGCCATACTATTTTAGATTACATATCTCCTATTTTAAATATATTTGTGTTTATTTAAGCTACATGCATCCTATATTAAATACACATTGCACAAGTGTAGGGCATGTACTTGTTTTGAATATTTTATACTAACATAGGTTATATGCCTATTTTAAATTCAGTATACTAATGTAGGCTGTACGTCTATTTTAAACATATGATGTATTATTTTTGGTTATGTACCTATTTTTAACATGTAGTTCTACTTCAGGTTACATATTTCCTATTTTAAATACATTTGTACTAATTTAGGTTATCATACGTCATGGAGCTAGGACTCCTGTTGCTGGTCCTGTATCATGTTGGAAAGACTACAGTATTGAATGGAACTGTGATGTAAGCATTGTATTAACATTTTCTTATACTTTTGAAATGACTTACATTTATTTGCTAGTATAAAATTGTGGTAATGAACAAGAACTAATTCTAATCTTAAATTTAACAGTTGTTATCAGTATTAGAACTCTTGTGCAGCAAACATCAGATTTACAATGACCGCAAATTTAATGAGTTACCATTTAAATGGATAAGTTGAAAGTCATATGTACAAAGTTCAGCTTCAGATGTTCGAAATAAGTTTTTTGGTCGCAACAGATTTGTTGTATTCAAAGTTTACTGTGTACAATTTTTTTACCTGGATGTTTTCATACTTTTCAGAATATTTTGTTAACAGTGGAAGAATGCGTAATTCATATCATCTTAATAAAATTTGGGTGGTAAGAGTATCTTGCTCATTATCAGCAATGAAAATTTTTATTCTTACTGTAAGGCAAGAAACAAATTCTGCTTCATCTATTTGAGTCTTAATACGGTTAGAGTATACTTTTTATGAAATTTCCTGAATGTATATTTTTGTTCTCACATCATTATACAAAAAGAGGCCTGAGCAGAGTACCTACCATATGAAATTGATTGAAATAGAACAAAAAATGCCAATCCATACAAAAATTGTATACCGAATGACTCCATAGGTAAAAATTGTACCAGAAATGACGATAATGTGATGAATTGAAAAGTAGTCATACATCCATATTTATCGTACATAGATCACAGAATCAGACAGCTTGTATTTGCATTGTATTTTTAAGAGATAATTCGTTTCTCGATGGATAGCTGCGGCATGAATACTTTTGTTTCAGCAACATCTGTTGAAACCAATTATATGATATTTTTTAATGCTTTTAATGATACTTTTAGAAGCTGTATTGTGTTTTACATTTTCTTAATGGTTCTCTCTAATTATAATTTCTAATTGCAGTTATGAATTTATGTATTATTCGAATCCTTTAATTTTGTAAGGAACATCAAGTCTAGCTGACAATATATAATTTTTTTGTTACGCTGATTTTTACCTTTCTTGAAATTTAAATCAAGTGAAGAAAGTTATGTGCACTACGTAGCTGCTTTTTATTTTAGTAGCAGCCCCACCATTGAGTTTATGAACTGAAAAATTTACCAAAATAAACCAATAAGATCAGGTAGAGATTCGAAAAGTACATATTTCTTACAAAAGAATTGTTTAGAAGCTCCTTTTCTAATTCTTCTAATCCGATAAGCATTGGCTTATTGGTTGAAAAGTAGCGGATTATATTTTGAGCCTCAGGAGTACTGGTTATCTCTACTTATAGTTTTATCGGATAAACTCAAACAGTCTGAAAGGGTAATTAAGTTAACTTTCAGCCAATCAGAGCAATGATTATAACTCACATCAAGTTTCCAGAGGATTCTCGATGATAGGGAGCATGCAGTGAAAAGTGAGATAGAGCTATTCATTGTGAAATATACAATATTTAACTCCAACTTAAGATTACCCCAGAAGAATATTTTAAGAATAATTTCTATGGCTGTAGTTCAATAAAGGCCAGAAATATAGTTCATATGTATAGTTATTTTCAATGTAAACTAGTATGTAATTATGTAATGAATTGCTAGTGATATCTTTTCTATATATTTGATATTTATTCTATGAATACATAATTTTTTAGGTAATTACCTTAGAACAGCCAAGTTCAAGTGACAGTAGTATATACGAGGATGTTAATAATTTGAAGTATCCGCTGTTTAAAAAAGAGTACAATAATACAGGCAATTCGCAGACAACTTATCTACGGGGCACTTGCTTATTGGGACAACTCTTGGTATAATTCATTTCTTTTACTTAAAATATTCATACAGCTATTGAAATTAATGGGATAGCATAACGTCAGAGTGGTATCATAGATTGAAGTATACAATTATACTTAAGCATAATATTGTTAAAGAAATTTATGCTGGAACGGAATGTTTACATGATGACTAGTTTACTAGGTAGTATACTATACTAGCCGGCATCAATATAAGCTAATACAGCTAGGCATGGGTAGCTATATTTTAGCAGCTATATGCTAACATCGTCTTACCTATAGTATATGAATAATAAATTTTATCTTATTGATCTGTAATTTTTTTGCATTGAATAAAGAAAACTACAAGTTTGCATTTTATACATATTTTATTAAATATGACTTTCAAGATATGTTCTAGAATCTTTTTTATTAGAACGATATATGCTTGTTTTGGCTTACATGTAACATATAAAAGATAATTTTAGTTACATTGTTCTAAAGTCTTTAATTGTAACTTAATATGTACATATTTAATATTTATATTGATTAGTGCCCTTTTAATGTACAGCTTATATATCTAAAAGCATAGTAATTTGGTTTATCTCAATGAATATTTAAATGCATCTATGAATTTATGCATTATCTTCATAATATATTGCGCAGATTTCTAAAAAATAATAGTTTAAAAATTCAGGAATGCATAGTTTTTCTTTAATTTATAATTTTAAGTTATATAGTATTAGTATATGAATATTCATATATATATATATGTATGTATCAATATTTCTTAAGTGCAGCTGAAACACTTTCATACCTGTAGTTCGGGGAAATTCAATGTCGAAATATTTTGTTAATATCAAATTAGCACTTTGGTAGAAAAGAAAACTATCAAATTTTGGGTTTAGATTTGTATCCAAATGTCTTATTAATTATGTTCTTTTCATTAGGTAGAAGGATTAAATCAGCAAATTGCCAATGGAGTATTTTTAAAACAAGCATATATATGTTCAAACAAAATGACTTGTTTATATAGCTCGGATGAAGAGGCAGTTACAAGTCTAATTGATAGCGATACTACAGGTAGTATGCTTACATATTGAATTGAATGAATTCAACCGCCTTGTCAATTTTTTATCCTAGTTGCTTAATGAATGTCTGTCTCGCTTTTATATTACAAAATCAAACTGCGGGGATAGAAAAGGATTGTATTTAAAAGTGATAATTTTTAGATTTTGTCATTGGCTCATTCTTACAGAAACATGCACATGTACATGCCGAAATACAGATGCACATGTACGTTCATATTGGTACATATAAGCATACATAATAATAATTATTCGAGTGAATTTATTCATAAAATCACATTATTGGCAATATTCTGTAAATTCATACATAGCTATATATCCTCAATAGTACAACTACATGTTTCCGTAAACATGGAAAAATTTATGTTTTTTATAATTTGTGAAATATCATCAGATTTTGGTATCTTTTTTTTATCAAATTTGACTGTTTAATGCATTCAATTTTTTTTGTTTTCGATGCATTTATTTTAGGAGAAGTTTGGCTTAGAAGTACTGATACTCAGCGCACCCTTATAAGTGGACAGACATTAGTTTCAGCTTTCTTTAATTTTTCTTCTGCTGCGACGACGACAGTAACTAGTAATGTGACTACTAGTGAGAATAGTAATACTACTAGTACTCCTGATAGGTAAGGTAGAACAATTATACAATCTACGCTGATCTTGATATTCTTCTTTTAAATCAAGTACGAACTTTTGGAAATGAAACAGTACATGACTCGAGTTTAGGTAGTAGATTCTCTTGGAGTGTAAAGATGAAGGCATTGGATACGGTTGAATTCTACACTGCGACCAGCATTATTTACTGACAGGATTGAATTCCAATTTCACTAACTTTCAACTGCAAAAATGAAATAAAATTGATTCCATTCCTTTTTTGTAATCCTTACTGCATGTATTGATTGGAACTTGAAATTATTGGTCACAAATGAAGTTATTTATTAAAAGTGTTGCCACTATCTGCATATGCTGAATTTTTAACCTAAGAAATTAATTTGGTGGTCCTGACAAAGTATGTTTTATTTGAAGTTTGCTGTATAATTTTTTATCGATTAACGTTGATATAAGAAAAAAATGTTGATTGTTTCATACATTAGTTCATATTCTAGTGCAACGTTAATAACTATTCTTCAAGAAAGAATTGTAGAAATATGATTAAAAAACTGATAGCATACTAGAATATATATTATACCAGTCAAATAAAACTCAATTTAGCTAGCACTATATTATGGATTCTTTTTAGGGTGCTCAGTTTTAACGTTTGCGGCCTAGATTACTGCAAAAAAATGGGCTAAAATTGGTTAAACCAATTTAACAAGCCTAAGTCAGTTGGCCAATGGCAAGACCCTTACCATTAAGGACTATTTCTAATTGCCTTCTAATAACCAAGTATTTGGCAAAAAGCTTTAGGTCGTGATTAAATCAAATCATTAAGATGTTCATACTTGTACAAAACTATAAAAAATATAGAACCTCAAAACATAGTCTTAGAGAATGAAATCCTGTAAAATGCAGCTGAATTTTTTTTGTTGTTGTGGTGCAGTACAGCAGCTCCTACAAAAGGGCCGGAAGAACGAAAAATTAGATCCTTAGTTGAGACCGAAAGAGATGATGATATAATCATCCCGTGGCACACTGCAGATTATGATGCAGATCGCATGAAATCGAACGAAGATGCCTGTCCCAGGTTAATTTTTATATATCATGTAAAAACACATATTCTAATCTCTACATATTTTGGACAAGGGATTGTTGAAAAGTCATTATTTGGTCTTTTTTGTTTGACTGACTTTAGTGACTTTTTGATCATATTCGAACTATGAAGTCGGTGTATGAAATCATATTGGCATCTATATGCATGCAAAATTTGTACTTTTTAATTAAATATTATCCATTTTTGTGTACTTTTGTTAGGTTGGCTATTTTGAATACTGCTGCATCTGAATCGGCGCAATACTACGCAGCCATACATGACAGTGCAGATGTTAGGGCTCTTAATAAGACTATTATTTCTGAATGGGGCGTGGAAGAGGTGGATTGGAGGTGCATGTTTCATTAATTTAAGCACAATAGATTATAAGCGCACTGTATATTAAAACCAAATTTGGGCAAATAAAAAAGTGTTTTTTATTTAGTTCAAGTGTAGTCATTTAGACCTCTTAAATTAATAGTAGCTATTAAACCTGTAAATAATGTCTTGAAATATGACCTGCACTATACAGTAGTTGCCGCTTTACAAGCCTGCGAATAGTAAGTCCAGCTGCATACTGTGTCTCAGTTTCATATTGAGCACATAATAGCCCAGTCCCGAGGTGGGCTTATAGGCTGCGACTACCATACCAACTAAATCACTATCTAGCAATTAGATGATGTTGTAATAATTTGGCAACAATGCCGCCTGAAACTATGTTTTGTGGCCAGATTGTTCTATGACAATTCATAAGATGTGATTGCAGAGTTGATACATGCATTATTTCATTAGCATTGCTTCAGAGGCATCATGCACCTTTCAGGGATATATGTTGATGTGCAGTAAACTTCGGATAGATTGAATTTGCTCTAAGTAAATTTTCATTTATAACGAATAATGAAGTCATATTTTGCCAAGTTAAATATCAGATTTTCGGATATAACGAATTAATTCGTTATATCTGATATTTACTATAATAATAAGCTTATGACTTCGATGCATCACTAAAATTAAATTTGGCATAATATCAAATGTGATCATGAATTTTCTCTTCAAATAAGAAACAAAATCTAATCCAATACTTGTTTTTTCCAAGTATTTACACAAAACGTAAATGTCTTTGTTTAATTTCCCAGTGAAGTTTTGGACTGCATTGTTACCACGTTTTGTACTGTCAGTGAGGTGCCTTACATGAATGAACAAACAATCGAACAAGCCTTGAATGTATCGACTTTTGTGAAAGGCTACATGCTCTACCATGACAACTCAAGGTCAGAATTTTTTATTTCTAGTATATTCATGTACAATATTTTTTTATATATTTAATTTGTCTGATTAGTTACTCAAAACTGGCCATGTCGCCACTAATCACGGAGTTACGGAATAACATCAAAGGATACACGGATACAACTTCAACATTAAAATTTGGATTATGGTCGGGTCACGATAACACCATTATGCCGTTCATCGCTGCGTTAGCTGGTACAACATGGGGATTAGACCAGGGATGGTCGCCATATGCTAGTATGATAACTTTGGAGCTCATAAAGGTAGTTTATAAATATTCATTTCTGCATATTACAATAGATCACATGAAAGTCGGTGTTCATCATTCAATTTATTTTGACATATTCTTTGTGTTGATACTGATAGTTGCCTACACTTATATCGTGTAGAAGTCTTTATTTAAGCACAACCATAGAATTTGTGCTTATATTAGTGTCTTGGAGCTATTTAAAGTTGAAGTTGAATAGTGCATTTTTCTCGCAATTAATGTTATTCTCTTCTCTATGGTTTCTACATCTTTGTGATTCATCATGTAAAAAACTTCAACAATAGGGAAAGAAATTGGTACAGTAAACTTCGAATATGAAAAATTTGCTTTTAAAGAAGTTTCTCTCATAGCAAATAAGCAAAAATTTATGCTGCATCCTAATTCAACTTTAAATTTTTGAATATAGTGAATTTTAATTAATAATTTGGTGGTCCTGACAGATTTGTACCCACAGTTTGCTGTAATCCTGTTCAGATTAAATGAAAACATTATTTAAAAAGAATTTTAATAATAATAACTATGTCACTAGCTACAGAGGATTCAAACGGATGAAAAAACTTGATGCCTTTTCAGTACATTATTGGATTAAAATGGCAAGTTATTAATGAAGGGGAGTTTTTCCCTTTATAATTGACTTTTCATCGCTATTTTCACAGAAAAGGAAATAAAAAAATATCGAAACATATTATGTTATGTAAACACTGGCCTCACGGAATAGGGTGATTTTCGGCAGGAAATCATTTTTTAATTCAGCAGACTTTGACCTAACCAATAGAGCGAAGCTAGCATATATAGCAAAGATCAAGTTGATTGATTCAGTTGAGTTGTCGCGCAGTATTCAAGTCTTTTGGTTCGTTATCATTGCCTAAGAAGATTTTCAAATTTTTTGGATTGGTTGTTATGATTTGACGCTTTACATGAGCGATCAAATGAAATAAAATTAGTTTATAGAAAATTAGACTCTTGACATGACTAGTTTTTATATTGAAATACCTTTTTTCTATAGCTTAAAGGAGTGAGTTTCTATGTAAGAATGGTGTTTAATGGCAAAGTGTTAACTATGGATGGCCCTTGTAGTGGAAAGGCACTATGTCCTCTGGAGGATTTTCTTGCCCTTACATGTAAGCTCATCTGTTCGATTTACAGTAGGATGTGAAAAATGTTAAGTTTCAAGTAACTATTTATCTGGTTTTGCTATAAATTTTCATGTCATGTAAGTAGAATAAATATAAAATATGATGACAAAAATCAAAAAATTGAGAAGAAATAATTTACAGGCCGACTGACTCTTTTAGGATCCTATCTTTCCCTTCATTAAGAATTAAGTCGTCATGGCCATATTGGTTTGCATTTGGCTGACCTCAATATATTTATATTTTAGCCTTTGTCGAAGATGTTGAAATTACAAGTTGTGATGTAGAAGAATCGGAATCAGTCGACTCTAGCCCAAATGAAGAAAATGAGCCCAATCCTGAGCCGTTTGTAGGTACATCCAATAGTGCTCAGGTATCAAATTTTATACTATATTTACTGGATTATAGGAATGAGAATTGTACAACCACAAAAGAGGAAGATTTGGTCGACAACGCACGTCATAATAACCATAAAAGTTGACATCCGCGATTCCTCAAATTTGAAATTCAATTAGTTCATTCTTGACAGTTTGGTTTCAACAGTTCAATGCTCAATGTATTCATGGCCCAATTAGCAAATGACCAACATTTTGCTCATAGTTTTGTATTCACGATGTTATCAAGATTTTAGTTTATATTTAATATATTCAATGCTATAGTCTATACAGATTACAAGCTGAACTGTCAAGATGACCTGTATGTGAAAGCAGTAATTTAGTTGAGACAGTTAAATGTAGGCTGTGATCAAGTTATATCAAGTGGGAAATGTTGATATATCATCTTCTTCAATTTTAGTAGCTTTTAAAAAATTCTTCATTGCCATAATTAATTTTTATATTTATAAAGTTTTCCTCATTGATTACGCAATGCTAAGATTCATAATTTGCAATATACTAAAGTCTTAAGAAAATAAAAGATTTTATAAATAAATTGATAAAGGTGATATATCTTTCTTTCTCTGTGTATTATTGTTCTGCTGTCTGACTGACAAAATAATCTTGAAATATAAGTTATTTTCGATATACATCAATGTAGCGCTAGATGTAAATGCAGTATATATTGGTTTATTGGTGGTATGTACTTGAAGTGAAAAGGAATGAAGATTTAGTCGTCGACAAAAAAAGAGTACTAGTAACCATAAAAATAGAATCTATTTTACTAGTGGCTGGCCATCAAAATGCACATTCTTTTCTTATCAATTTACATTTCAGCATGCACTTTCAGCTTAACCTGTTTGGAGTTCAATGCAGTTCATAATTCATAGCACGCTGTATTTGAATAGTTCTTTTAGTTTAGAAATAAAGATCAAACGTAGCTTTTATTTCTAATATAGAGCATCCTATACATTGTAATCGAATACTAACTTCACAATTTATTTATTGGAAAGTAATTATTTCAGAGATTGTATTTAATTTATAAATAAATTCACGTATGATCGGATGAACTTTTAAGTTTTTAGATGGTTGGGCTAATAAAAATCCCTGTGGTTCTGATTTTGTTTTTTATTTGGTTCGTAGGGGACTCAATATAGTGGAACAGTTGTGGTTGCTTTTTCGTTGGCTTGTTTTGTAATCGGATTATTGACAGGTGCTGCCCCCCTACTTATTTATCAAAGAAGATCCAATTATGATGCAGTTGGAACTGTTGAAAACAGTTCAAATTTTGGTGGTTACCACTATCAAATGCCAGAGCTATCCCAAAATGCTAGACAATCGGTACAGAGGCGACACCGTGAATTTGAGCTGTAAAATATTCTCAGTTTTGTTTTATTTCACTCTTGTTATGTGTTATGGTATATTAAACCTTGGGTAAAAATTGGCTACTGAAGACATTGGCAGTACACCAGTGGATCATCTTATTCCAGTCTTACAAAGGTCTTCTGTATGAACTGAAAATATGCATACTTCAAACGTGCTGATGATTTTGGTATTATTTAATTTCGATAAAAAATTATCTTTGTAAAATTACAGCAAATGACTGCAGATTCTCTTGGATTGTAATTGCAAGGACTTTGATTCGTGCAGTTGAATACCACTCTGCGGCCAGCATTATGAATCACTAACATGAATCGAATTTTAATTTCGTTAAGTTTCAATTGCAATAAAAAGATCAAAATGATTCCATTCCATTTTTCTTACCCTTATCAGTTAAATTGGTTGGTAGTTGAAAATTGCATTACAAATTAAACAATTTGCTTCTATTTTAAATGTACCCCGCAATTTCATTAATATATATTTGAACTTTTTTGCACTGCTCACCTAGAAAAGTGTCAGTTTCCTCCTGAAGTGTAACAAAATAGAGTTCCTTCTTTGGACTTAAAGTAAGATATACAATAAAAAGTAATGAGCAAATAGGTTTGAGATGCTTTATTGCCAATACTTATTCCATTGATAAGGTGTGAAACATAGAACCGATCACATCATCAGTATCAGTATCTAAAATAAAGCATATAGTTTGACCGAAAACTAGAGCTTATATATGAGATGCCAATAGGAAGGCAAAGAGAAATGTTTTAAGGCTTCGAGTGTTTTCAACAGAAGTAATCATATCTTGATACTATGTAAAGTGTATCGATTTCAACAACTATAGGTAATAAGTAATGCAAGACAGTTATTAGCTGCACAAATCAAAGCAAACGACCAAGTTCTCACGGAGGAAGGACTACTAGTAAGCCAAAAAAATTCAAAGAATTACATCCTACTTTCTTACCAGAAAAATATTTTAATCAATAATTGCTCATTAACACAATTGCTGGCACTTCAGATTACAAAATTTTAAAAATTCTTCAATTTAAATGCATTAATATTATGTTTAGCTAGCATTTTTATAAAAGTACGAAGAATAGCAGATGTCAAATATAAATTGAAAATATGATATGCTTTGTTTTGCTGCTTTTCAGCCAGCAACTAATTCTGGCTAAAAGTGATGTTTTCACAACTCAATTGTTATAAGAAAAAGATTAATCATGAAATCAATGAATAGAGATTTTTCTTGCATTTGCTGAAAGTTATTTTTTTTATGATCCTGATGCTTTTCTCTGACTCAAATGGTATACTTTTGTCCATATAACTTAAACTTTTCTAGATCAAAAAACTTGAAATGAGAGAGTAGTGGTAAGGTCAAGTTTCACAATAATGTCTTTTAAGAATTATATGAGGTTTCATCAACAAGCACTTCTAGGCACTGTATTTGATTTGTTTAAGTAATCATTTGAAGTAGTGCATCATTAACTAAGACGTAAAATAGCCATTGAAGTACCTAACTAAAATACAGTTTTTCATGGCTTTTTATGGTAGTGCAACAATTTTTCATCAAACTTTCAAGTCAAAACAAATTTTGTGCTGAAAAGTTTAAATAAACTGCAAAAGCATCATCTCATGTTTCTATTTCATATTTACTTACAATGGTGCCAGTGTAGTAAAATATACTTTAGCAAGAACCATATTTTGGTGTTGAAAAGGGTATATCCCCTAAGACTATTGTTAGGACCACATTGATAATTGCTACATATGTGCATATTTTGTATGTGCAGCTGGGCCATTCTTATTGGGCAGTTTTTATTCTATATGTAAATTAGGCTTTTGTATTTTGGTTGCTCCAAATTGAGGAGCTACTTCATTTTACTCACTCTTTCATCTATCTCCCAAAATATCTATCATGCTCTTAGACTTCCAAACAGTTCCGTACATAATATATTGTTGCATTTTGGTCTTTGTTTCTCGTTTGCTAGGGTTTCATTCCGAATCTTGAAAGTTGCTCCTGATTGCTTTGAATCCCATTTCTGACCGTTCCTGACAGCTAATAGAAATCTTATAAAATTTTTGTGCTCTGTTATCAAAAATAATTGAGCATGATTGACAATCTCATTTGCAGTTTCTCACCTCCATGTTTTTGTCATGAGCAGTCAGAGTCCTGACATTTTTAACTTTTTAATGGGTTTTATATCTTTCAAAAGTACATAAGTTAATTTAGTTTTTGTAAACCTTTTTTTAGTAACAGATATAATGAAATTCGATGAGATGTTTCCTAAAGTTGATGTGCTTTAGATCTGGTTTGTAGTTTTTGCTGTTATTTGATCTGCATGCATTGTAGAAATATTGACCTTTTTTCTCAAAAAATTGGACATTGAAAGACTTTTTTTGTTATTTTCCAGATTCTGAATTGGTCATTGGCAGCCAGTCTGTATCGAAACTAGAATAAGATGCTTCATTATCTATATTGATAAGGGCAGTGAAAAAGACAATTTGGAGTTGATAACTGTTTTCTTTCACTAAAGTACAAAGAAAGGGAATTACTGACAAGAAAATTACAATTTTTAGTACTTTCTACAAAATGCAATAGATATATGGGACTGTCTCATCATGGGTAATGTAAAGTAGACTTTATTAAAAAGTTATTACTGTCAAAGGTATATAAAGTTTAATAGAATCTTACCCTATATTCAAGATCTGTATTTATATTTTTGTACTATTTTTTGTAACTGAAAATGAAATGTGTTCATGACTTCTTCTTACATAGTATTTATACAACTTTATTATCATATGAATGTTCAAAACTTTTTGTTGCGTTTATTCATGAAAAATATTTTGGGCATTTGCAGGCGAAACAGTTTCGGTACCGATAAGTATGACGTCATACGAGAAAATCAAAACTTTTACCCGTTAAAATAATGGAACTGGTTCTAACAGTTGAAAGGAAACTATTTTCTTTACAATGTTTGTACAGAGTGGATCAACAATACCGCGATTCGCCAAAAGATGAATGCCACTGAAGACCCGTGCTTCCTGGTTGTCATATTAGACGCTTCAGTCAGCGCTTGGAATGCTCGGCTTCCTAGCAGTACAGATCCAGATTTACCTCTCAGTACTTTTCAGGAAGTACTAGAGGTGTTGGTCGTGTTTTTACAAAGTTATTTATTGATGCACCGCCGAAATGACTTGGCTGTATTAGCATGTAGTGATAACGAGAGTAGATTTCTCTATCCAACGCCTCAATTAGAATATGAGAAGTGTTCCATATCGAATGGCTCCGTAAGCATTAAACTTATGACTTCGTGTATTTTGAACGGACTTGACGCGATAATGAAAGTAGAAAATGCTAAACTCAACACGAAAGCTCCAATATCTCAAGCTCTTAGCCAAGCTCTTTGCTTCATTAACCGAAAGCATATGGAGATATCAAATGTTCAAACGAGAATGCTCGTTATTCAAGCAGGATCCGATGTTCCCGAAGCTTATAACTCAATCATGAACTGCATTTTTTCAGCGCAAAAGGCTCTAATTCCGTTAGATTGCTTATGCGTTGGGCCAGAATCTGTGTTTATGCAGCAAGCCACTGATGTTACAGGTAACTGCATGAAAAATTAGTTAAAAATTTTTTGAAGTGAATAATTGAACTTAAAAATTATCAAGCATTGCAGTAGATGTTCAGAATCTATTTTAAAATTGGCATTATCTCAACTTTATTCCTCACTTTGCATTTAATGCTTGTAATTCTATTTGAGCAATGGCTGAGATTGACTATATTTCAATAATTCTGAATATTCTCCAACGAATAAATAATGTAGCCAATCACAGAAAATGTTAATAAACTATTGCCCAATAAAAAATACGGAGAAAATTATTTACCAAAAATTGCAATAATTTTTATCACCTTCTAAGACATAATGTTCGTTTAAGGTGCTATATTTTTACTATGTAACGTTATGATGAATATATTATTCTGATCATATTCCCTGCAATTCTTATCCTTATGGTTGCAGATTTGAAAGGCAATTATATTCCTTGATGTTGACTTTTCAGCTCATCATGTGTTCTATTTTGCTGGAAGATCAAATATTAGAATGATTTCTAGAGAATTGATAATATCAAGTATAATCTAGTGGTTGATGTATATATTTTTTATGAGTAGTTATCTGCATGGTACGTCTTTGCCTAAATACAAAGTTGAATGCACAGATTTAGCATTCAGCAGTCACTATAACCAAGCTGCTTCTATAAACTAGTGAACCAATCCTAGCATATTTTTAAGTATAAGTCAACTTTTTAAATATATTTTTTCATTGAAAAGAATAACAAATTGACACTTCCTTCTATAAAATACTTAAGATTATTCCTAGTTCATCAGCAACAAGAACTTTTTGTTAAATATGACTGAAATGAATTTTCTAAATTTTGCGCCATTTTAATAATGGGACGGATTCAAATGAGATGTGCTATTGATATCATACGTCACAGTTTAGTTTTGCATGGCTGATTTTTGTAGTTCTTATTTCTATACTTAAAATTTTAATTGTCTGTCAAATAAGCATTACGGATAATTGTTACATGACTTAATATCTTCTAAGCAAATGTGCAGGTTTTGATTGGCTGTGACCTTTCAAACATGAACTCTTATTTCCATATTTACTATTAATAACACTATTAGCAATCTTGTTCTTGTGTCTTTATATAACGTATAGTATAATTGGCACTAGTAGGAATTAACACTAATCTTAAGCCGACAAAAATAACGTTTTTAACACTTAAAATTATGTCTGCGTTCTTTTCAGGCCAATAATTTACTTTAAAAGGTGAAAATCATCCGAATATTAATGTTAATGGAGCTAATTATAAAAATTGGCATAAATTTGCGTTGATAATACTAATTTACAATAACACTTAATAGAATATTAAAACTAAATGTATACAAGTGTAGCTTGTCGTTGCATGTGCCTTTTCGCCTTAAAAATATGACATGATTTCCAAATTTTCTAATGCATGTGTGCAACAAAATAGGGGGAGTGTATTGCCATTTTCAAGAGTCTGGAGTGCTACAAGTATTATTCACTCTTTTTTTGCCAAGTCAGAATTGTCGAAAAATTTTGAAGCGCAGGGGACAAGATAGCGTTGATTTCAGAGCAGCGTGCTTTTGCCACAGGCGTCTTATAGAAATAGCATATGTATGTTCCGTATGCTTAAGCGTATTTTGTGAGTTTTCTACGGAGTGTTCAACGTGCGGTACTCGAGCTATTCCAAATCACATCGATGATCTTCATGAAACACGCATATTATTGTAAAAATACTGAAAATCAATTACTCAACCAGTCAAAGGATTCTCAAAAGGATTTGAACTTTTGGCCTTCGTAATGTGATCCCAATGCTTTTGCATCTAGGCCCTGTTTTTTTAGTAAAAATTTAGTTTTCTTTTTAGGAGTAGAAAAAAGAGCAATAAATAAATGAAATATAAATATTGAGTTACATGCAACTTCAAATGTTATGTTATCTTGTAGGAAATCATATTCACGTTGAAGAAAAAACACGAACTAAAATGAACACTTTTTAAAAAACATTTTTTCCTAAACAAATTTTAGAAAAAATTAATGATAATTGAAATCTATGATAAAAAGTATTGGGGTACAAATGCAGAGCTAAAAAAAGGGACTTGAGGCAGATATGTCGAGCTTAAGATAAAAAAATAATAATACGAAAAATATAGTATGTTTTTGAATTAAAAATGGTAAATCATTTTATTGGTACTGCAAATAGGTAGTCACGTATGGCTGATGTTTTTTTAAGAATTCTTACAAACAATTGGATAAAATTATTTTTTACAGTTAAAATGAAATAATACGGATTTTTTCAACAGAAGAAATATGCCTATTCACTTAATTTGTTTTTTGAAATTGAGCAATTCTCTTCAGTATGTTTTTCCAAAAGTATGCATGTGGATATATAGTATAAATAATTTGATGCTTCAAATTTACTGTATCTAAACAAATATAAAGGCAAACAGTTATGCATCAATGAATTGTCCATTGAAAGGCACACCTGCAAAGCTAAAATAATAATAAATCTTTCACTAAAATAAATTATAAGGTAAAATTAACAGACAGCGCAAAAAATTTCATTCAAATAATAAAGTATTTATACAGACTCAAGTGATATTTACTTTTCTATTAAATATTTTCGATATAAAACTCATATTGTTTAATCTGATGATATGTGGTGGATTGGTTCAATTTTGAAATTTTTAACTAAAATAAAGATAAATGAAAAATTGGAACAAATATCTGAAATAGGCAAACCCTAATTTCAGGTAAACACTAAATTCAATTTTATAGGCTGAACAAGGTTTCTATACACAAATATTATAAATACTCAAAAATTCTTTTCAAGTAGTGACTAAGCTCAAATATATAAGCAAATAAGTAACTCATTACATTAGGATTAAAATTTTTTCTGGTACATAGTCATGTGTCCTCAGAAAAAATGATCATTACATAATACGAGCAAATAAGTTATGCTGCTAAACAAGCAAAAAAATTAGAGTGACTTCTTAAAATATAAAATTTATCTTCAAAATTAGTTAAAATTTTAAAGAAAAATGATAAAAATGCAGTATTTTATTGAAGATCAAATTTTTTATTACTTTCAAGAATACTTGAAATACAGTCATCTATTTAGCAGGTATCATACCAAAAATCACAATTAAAAACTACATCATTGTGTCAAGACTTGCAAAGGAAAGGAAAAAGAATCAAAGAAACAAGATTGGAACAAGGAAGATGGGTAATAGCAATAGAGAGAACAAGAGAAATAATGGAATGCAAGTGTATTGACTTATGTGTAACTGTGAATGTGAATGTATATGTGTTTGTGTTTCCACTAATGACAAGAAAACAGGAAGATGAAATATATAAAAGAATAATTGATGACCAGTTTGAACTTGATGACTAGCCTCATTCCCATTTGCTGATTTGTGGAGAGTCATCAAGAATAAGAACCAATTCCCATTGGCTGGTCAGTGAAGAGTCATCAGAATAATTTCCCATTGGCTAATCTATGAAAGGTTATCAAAGTAAGAATGGAACAAAATCCCCATTGGCTGCTTTCATGAAGAGTCATCAGAATATATGAAACAGAACATAAAGTATAGAATATTCTGGAACATGCGGATCTAAGGTAATGTTGTAGTCCTAACAGATTGTCAAAAAAATTTTATGCACTTGTAGATTTGATAGTCTTTATAGTAAATAGCTCCTTAAAATTATTTCCAGCACCTTCTGTAGCCTAAAAAAAGACCAACCTTGCATTAGGAATGCAATAGTCAAAACACAAAAAGAAACGGACAAGAATTAGCATAGATGTGTTGCATTCGGTAATTTGCGTTGATAGAAGTGAGAACATTCTATCAACGCAACAAAATACATGTAAGCTGATAATTCAAAATGTACAACTCTCCTTGAACTTCTACTTATGTAACTCTCCTTGAACTTCTACCAATGTGACTCTCCTCAAATCAGAATTGTACAAATCCTCTTGAATTGTACAGTTGCACGAATCTTTCTGAATTGTACTGCAGCTACAAACAGAATTAGTACTTTAGGAAGTTAATTCCTAACACCTTGCAGAAATTTTGTATATATGTTGTCATGTTTACTTAGAAGATATGTCAATAAAAAATAACAATAATGCTGATATTTTTTAAATAATCAATAACATGGTTTTATACAGAAACACCTTTCATACTTAAAAATATTGCCATTTTGACCATTATCAGATGGAGAATTGAAACTTTTAATATTCAAAAGCTTCACATTTTTGAAATTTGCTTAATTATTTTACTAAGAGTCATGTATTCAAATTTCATTTGTGTATAGCATTCTTTCAAAATTCATTGCAAAAGATAATACAAACCCCCCTTTCACAATGCATATGAAATGTAATGTAGCTTAATGTCAATAATATTTGTGTTCCATACTTACTGGACATCTTCATAGGCACTATGGTATATTTTCAAAACTATGTTACCATAATGTAATAATAATTACATTTAACTTGCTCCAAATAATTACCTTTTTATCATATTTAGGTTTTTTCAGTATTTATCATAAATTTTAAGCACAATACTGTGTAACCAAATGTTGTTTATTTTAACTAGCCTTTATCTTGTAGTTTCTGTCCTCTTGAAATAATCATCAAGTGCCAAGACAAGTTCAGCGGCTTTTACTCTTGTCACTCTGCTAGTTACTATGCTCTACAAGTTCACATCAGGCTAAATACTTTTCCTTCGAGAGAATTTTTTAGGTTCCTGGTAGTCTTTTTCTTTGAAACTTATTTTAGCTTATGATTTTTTAATTGCTATGTAATTATAGATTACTTTGTTGTTTGTGCAATTTGAAATTCTACTAGCAGGATACTTTTGAAACTTGTAGCAGATGTTATTTTTTGCTTTTATCTATTTTATATTAGTTTATAAGTGGTATCTGAGTTTCAAAACTCAGCGTGGCTTTATAGCTGTATTTGGCTATTGCATTACTTCACAGACTTACAAATAGAAACAAGTATTTTCATTATAGATACAACAGCCTGTAGAAAAAGGATTAAATCATTAATTTTTACATCCATTTAATATTTTAATATTTTGGTGGTGTCTAAAGTCTTTAAGTCATTTGAATGCATGCATGTGTAAAAGATAAAATGTATAAAAATTTACAAAACCCTAAATTTGAATGAAAACATGCATTTTTTCCCCGAAATAGCTGGTACTTCTTATAGTAATCTTGTAATTAACAAACATGAGAAAATTTTTTCAACAGCTATACCATTCACTGCATTTTGTCTTAATTAATAATTAACATTACTGCTAAATTTGTGCGAATTATTTTACTGATGATAGATCTGTTAGGATTCTTGGGTAAATGTATAGCTATGATAATATTTGGAAGCGTCGGGATTCGAACCCAAGACCTTGGTGCTACTAATCGATTTACATACCGTTGAACCATCAACTCCCGAGAGGCAGGGGGTTTTAGGGGTCCTAGTATCTGGGGACAGGGCAGATATCCTGACAAGATCATGTTACTATAGGGACTCGCACTAATGCAACTGAAGGGGCCATGCAAAGATTCAAGCAATAAAATCAAATGGTGCATACTTTTTTTTAATAATAGATCATTTATCTGTATAATATACAGTATTGCTGAAGAACAAATATCAGGGATTAACTGTTATGCCTTTTTATAAGCGCACCAATCGTGCCGGACCGAGTCGCATTGGTTCGAATTTCAATTCGATTTACTCGAAGGGAATTGGATATTTTCTTGTGTTTTCCTTTCATACTTTTTTGTACACAACTTTTTTCGTAACTTTTTTCGTAACTTTTTGCGTAAGCAACTTTTTTCGTAAATAACTTTTTCGTAATCAACTCTTTTTGTAAACAGCTTTTTTTCTGATTTTTCTCAACGCACATGGCGCGAAACGCGATGCATTTAATCTGCAAGACATAAGTTTTCACTAGAATTTAAATCTTAAACACTATATTCTTCTGATTTATTGCTGCTGCAATCAAGTTGAGTCTTGTCATCAATTGGCTTGACGGAACTGCTTCATATAATGAGTTCGAAGGTTCCGCGAACATTCGACTATAATGAACGTAGTAAAATCAAAGAAGCCGTAGAGGCTAACTTCCATGACCATGAGTTTGTTTCTATTGTGAGGGATACAATATTTGGAAGATCAAGTGAGGACGATGGAGATGGTGAAGGAGATGTTATCGATTTCAACCGCATGGAAGACGAAACATGTTTACGACTTTATAATGCGATTACCAATTATGGAATTAAAATTCATCGTAGTCGTCCGCTCGAAGATAGTGGTGCAGTTCATGTCGTTACTTCTGCTGCTGAGCGGTTGGAGAGACTAGCGGAAAAACAACGCCTAGAAAAGAGACGACAAGAGAGGGAAAAAGCACGAAAAGCGCCAATAAAAGTTCCAAAACCTGAACCTATTTTGCCTTCTATGTCTTCAATTACACATGTAAGTCTTTTTATATTTGTTACACTTTAAAAATAATGAGTACTTCTGAGACATTTCTCATTGAAGCAAATGCCTTTAATATATTTAACAATTCTTGCCAAAATATCCATTCTAAAAATGTTCTTCTATAACAAAATTCTGCACAGTTTCTTTGCGATTCATTATATTTTCAATTTTACAGCAGAACATTTAACCCAAACAGTATATTATATTAATTGGGCAGCATACATAAATTTTACTGAGCATAAGTCACAAAATCGCTTTAGCTTAGGCTACCCAAAATTGTATCTGCTTTAGGCATATTTCAAATTTTTTACCTGTAGTTTCAAATCACTTGCTTTATGTAAAAGATAAATAAACATTCGGAAGGAATAATGAATTTTTTTTTGATATAATTATAATAATTAGTGTTTCTATGTAATGTAACCTTTTTTAACCCACTTATTTCCATACTTGTATGTGTACATGTACATGTCTTATTGTTTCATTTATTTAAAAAATTAACTCCCAATTTGGTCTTATTTTTAGGTGACTCAATCTGCAAGCAAAAGAGAAAAAGTGTCTGGCAGTCGAATCGTAAGCTATAGTATATAGTTTTTGATTTATATTTTTTAACTTACTTCAATTTTTGGTTGATTTTAGGTTAAAACTCCATCAAAATTTAAGGAGATAGAACCTAGCAGTAGTATAATTAAGGAAGCTTCTGTCCCTGTACACGTACCTAATCGAATGAAACCTTCCGAAAAGGTTAAAATGAGGCGAGTTTTAGCTCATGTTCAGGTAATGTTGTATAGTTTTTACCGTTTGATATTACTCGAGTATAATTTATTGTACAGTTTAACAATGATGCTTAGTCGTAGAATTTCGTATTAGATGTTACTATCGATAATTCAAACTTGATACATTTATTTAAGATCATTTTTAAAAAGATGTTTTTCTGTGGTACTCTTCTCTTATAAATCTTTTTAATTGCCAATGATGAACTTCACCGTTTTGTCCAAATTTTCAGATATTTCTATATAAAATCAATATTTGTGTTTGTTGAATTCTGCATAATATTTTATTTCTGTTCAGCAGACTAGTTTTTGTGCCTAATTTGACAGGAATATGAGGTTCTCATTTTCGATCATACCAATTTTTAATGAATTTTTCAGTTAATATGTTAAAAATGCAAAAATATGATTTTTCTTTTTGAAAATGTCATGCTTTTTCCTAGGCCATCTCTAGGTGAGGATTTTGAACAAAACAGAACTAGTCAATTGAAGTATTTAGCTGGCATTCTGTCACACTATATATATAAGTTTGGAAATGCATTGATTACTTGATAAAAAAAATGACATCAACTATCTTCATACAGGTGCAATAAAGTTACCTACTTTCTGGGTAGTACTTTCTATTTTAGATTTGTATTCTTTGCATAGGTTTGTAATATAATTGTGCTATTGATTCTACATACAGGGTATAAGGCGTTTTGCAGCTGCTTCTGTATTAAAGTGGGAAAGACCAAAGTCAGGTGCTCAACGAGGCTCATGTTTGGTTATGTTCGACTTTGACCGAAGGTAAACTACACAATTTTTAAATGATAATATTAAAATATAGGTAGCATGTAGACAAAAGAGAATCTCCTAAACATAATTTTTTTGCAGCAAATTTTAACTTACCAATTAATTTTTGTAACTTTGAAATTAATAGATTTTTAAATCTTAAAAACACATAGTCTGCTTGAATAGATCTATTCTCCCCTTGCCTTTTAATGTTTAATTGCAAAGAAATGCTAGCAACCAATAGTAGTAGTTGGTAGAAATTTTCCCTATTGTTCTTGCATACCTATTCGAATGGAAAATTAAAATGAAGATTGATCTATGAATCACGTTAATTCATGGAAATTATTGGTAATGCATTAATGTATGCATGTAATATGCATGAATGTGATATGGCAGTTTCTACTGTATTTGATATAAATCTAAAAATGAGTTGGAGTTTTTTATGTATTTTGAAATGTACTTGCTTTATAGTTGGATGCGTAATTCAATTTGAAACATTATGAAACCAAAATAGTTTATCTCTTATAGCTACTTTCAATTCTCTTACTAAATAAAATGTAGTACTCCAGTGGCAAAATATGCTACACTTATATTTAAATGACTCTTCAGCTCAAAATGGTTATTTTTGTTGAAAGATCAAAATTAGGAATAATTTTTGAAACATTAAAACGAATTAAAATATTTGGTGACCTTTCTATACTTTCACCCAATTGTTAGGACACTTAGAAATAAAGCATTCCAGTTGTATATACATCAGAATATGTAGCTCTGCAATTTTTTAGTGAGCGTTATCCTCCTTAACAAAGTGAGATCCATTTTTCAATATATAGTGGCTGAATTAATAATAGAGCCTAATTATTCAAATTTTCAAGTATTTTTGTGAAGAATGATGGTAACAAAATTATCCAGTTCGCGGTAGGTTGTAATGTATTAGAAAGTTAATATTTATGTAATTAATCAGAGACGGTCATATCATGCATACAGCACCAGCTCTCGTCCGATCGCTGAAGTGAAACTGCATTGAGTTGGGTTAGTACTATGGTGGGGGACCACATGGGAAGTCCCAGTACTGTCTTTTTAGTATTTCTATATCTTGGTTTAATGTTTAGAAATTGAACTTTTTATAAATATTCACTGAGCCTCGTGTGTTTAGAAAGTTTAGTTTTGACTCATGTTTGTAGTTTACAGTGGATATCTGTGGCTGCTGCACCCCGTACAAGTGGGAGAGGACCCCTCTCTACAGTAGTTAGTGATCTCAATGATTTGCATGCACCTGCCGTCAGTGCTATATACAGTAAAGCTCATTCCGATGCCCTTCTTAGACTTCCTTTCATGCCTGTAGAGGTAATTCAACTTAATTATAATCTCTTAATGTGCTTATAACTTTTTTTGCACAAATTCTAAAAGTGTACTAATCGTTACCGATGATCTGCTAAAATTACAATGAATACGAATAAAGGGAGCTTCTTTCTGGGCATACTACTTTATGATGCGCACATAAGTAAATAATTGCTGCGTATATACATGTATACATTTTTATTTGCTACTTTCAGCAGGACTGCTCATTGAACCGATTCTTTAGTCCAGAATTGTTAATGTCGATAAATGACAAACGTACTAGCCATCATTAGCCTTCTAATTTATAGTTATCATTTCAAAAGCCTTTCTAGGGTCAGTTTCTCTTCTGAATTTTTTATTTGCTTAATTTAGCTTTTGTATGTAATAGCTCATAAGGTATTAGTAATGACTCTTAAGGAACTATTTTGAAATTTAGAGAAATAACTTATAATAATTTTTATTATTTTTGTTAAGTGTAAGGCTGGCTACTGCTTGTCTTTTTTTAAATTAAATTCTCTTCAATTTGCAACACAATCACGCAACATTCAACGAAATTTGTTAAAATTTGTTCTACTAAAAATATTATTAGGTAAGTAATCTCTAATTGTAGTTATTTTAACAATGTATATGTTGTATTCTTTTAATGCAGAATGGTTTTATTACAAAACCATTTAATTTCTCTCGTAAAATTCAAATTTTAATAACGTTGTCTCAGTGCGGCACTGGTGACAGTATGTCTATATTTAATGATGAAGGAGAGCTTGAAGGTGTTGCTGTCGCAGTTACTCCTCAGCAATGCAAGACCATGCTGCAGTTGCTTAAAGGTATTTGATACATCCTGATGCATGCATATGTACTGTTACCAATGTACATACATACATACTGCTATATTCATTCATACATACTATTACATCTACAAAAATAAATCGGGCCGTAAAATTTATAACAGAAGAATTTGAGTTTGTTAAAATGTAACATTTAATATTGTCATAATTATTATAGCATGGAAATTCGAGGTGTGCTAAAACATATGTTAGTTCACAATTAATGTAACATAACACTGTAAGATTGATAAATCAAGAATCTATTGGAGCAAACTAATAATATAGCCAGATTAGTGCATCTGCCTAAATTATTCTTTTTTTGATGCTAATCCAAGCTTTTTAATACAAGTTCTATGTTTGATCGTGATGCATAAGCGATGAAGAATTTTTGTGAATAATTTACTAGGATTGGACCATATTATTACTTTTGAAAGTAGACTGCTTGAAGTCGAGAGGGCACTAAACAGGTAATCTGTTTTATTTGTAAAATCTATATGTATGTTATGAACTTTGGATACAATGAACCTGTCAAGATCATTAAATTAATTTGCTTTATCTGAAAATTTGAATTTGGCAATACAAGGCTTTTTTTTTCTTCGTTATAAGTGAAAATTTGTTATATCTGAAGAATACTATATATATAGGAATCCCTCATAGGGCCTACCAACAGTTCTTTTACATTGAAGTATTTTAGAATGTCAATTCTACTTTGAAGGCCATTATAAATATATCTATGTACAGTAAATGTCGGATATAGCAAATTTTTTAAAATAAATTTTCACTTATAGCGGATAAATGAAAAGTCGTACTGCGCCCAGTTCAAGTTCAGCATCTGATTTTTGGCTAAAACAAATTTCGGGTATGAGGAATTTTTTCGGTAATTCAAATCTTGCTTTATTTGAATATCAATGCATTGCAATTACTTAGAGATGTTCAAATAGTTAATGGAAAGAATAAAAGTTATGTGAAAAAGTGCTTCTTAAATTTAATTGTTTGCCAAAACAAAGGCTCTATATATTTTTCAAATGAACTGTACAAATTGCTAGTATATTCATGGATTAGATATTTCTAATTTAAAGTTTGTACAGCAGAAATATGGTGGAATTTTATGCAATTTCTATATAATAATTAAGCTTTGGTTTCTTCTGGATGTCAACATAAGTTCTGTAGTTTTCAATTATATATATAATTTATGCTTATAAAATTATCTTTTGAGTATATATCTATCATTTTCATGGATCGTTTATTTACGGACATTTTTATTAATTGTGGATTTATGAGTCTTTTTCATTGGCTGATGGTTATTCAAGTTTGCCTTTTCATACCATATGTATGAATTTTTCACATATCTTCATATATTTGTTTTATAATTATTTTACTTTGATTTATACAGAGGGAAATATGAAAATGCTCTTCAGTTTGTTATTGGTATACGAAAAGCTTTTGAACCTCAAGCTAGCGAAGAGGTGTTGGACTGTTTGGTAGTTACATCTGTTATGGAGGGATAGTAAGTAAAAATCATATATATATATATATATATATATGTGTGTACACATTATGCAAGGATTGTAAATATTATGCATACATATGCATCTGTACAATATTTACTGTAAATTTCAGAAGTGAAGTTTAAAGAAATTATAGTTAAAACATCCAAATGCAGTTTAAGGGGATTGTGCCTAAAATAGTACTGAGTATTTTAATCTTCTAATCATTCATATCATAATCCATTTGATTCTGATATTTATTCATTGATTCAGAGTATAATTCCAATTCAAATTTCACTCAGATTATTTATAGTTACCGGAGTACAGATATGTTTGCTTTCTTTCCGTGTTATGGAGATATAACCGTTCTATACAATATATATGATGCACACGCTTATATGCATGCATTTTTCATACTAATATCGTATTATTTAATCATGTAAAAAATTAATGATTTTAAGTTGGACCGAATTGCTGAAAGATGCTATTGGCGGTGGTGCTTTACGGGGCGATAAGATAAAGCGGCCTTCAACAATAAGGGTAAAAAATAGCAAATCAGAATGGCAAGCTCATAATGAGTTATGCAGAGAAAAAGCTGCAAAGGATGGTGGGAAAAGACCCCATGAGGAGGTTTGTATGTATGTATCATTATACCCGTGTACGGCACTCCGTATCTATTCGTTTGATTGCGTAAGCATGTTTGTTTAAATTTGTGAATCGTAATGCATGTGCGCATATGGATTATTATGTATGATCATAAATGTACTCCCTTTTTATCATTATTTTTTTATAAGAATGGAGGAGAACTGAAACGTCTGAAAACTGATTTTGAGGAAGAAGAGGACGAATCCGATGAGTCAGAGGATGATAATATCACTGGAAACGAAATTGTAGTGGCTAAAAAGACTGGAAGGTATTCATGTCCGTATGCTAAAACTGTAGAATTCCTCTGATTGTATTTTATTTCGTGCGTACACTTTTTACTGAAACTTATCTTCATGTTCATGTAGCTATTTATTTGTGCAGTGCTATAATTATATATTATGTATGTATATATGTATGCATAAAGGCTAGTATCTATATATTGGAATAATATATACCATTAAAAGTCATGAATTCATATGCTGAATTTTAGAATCAGCTTTAAAAATATTTATAAAATTAATATTAGCCAGGAGTGTCATTAACAGTTAATAACTTATTCCAGTTTTTACATTTCATAAGTTTCTAATAAAAACATATTTATTCAATGATTTATTAAGGTGATACAACTTGGTGATTTTAAAATATATATGTTTATAAGTTGCTGAGATCTAAATTTTTTAATCGGTTTACAATTCTATAATTAAGGGAAATATTGCTATGATTCAAAATGCATGAAAATATACTCCTTTTATCATCCTTTCATGTAGGATTTAGTTGTAGTTGAACCAACAGGAATAATCTAGTGGCAACTCACAATTTTGATTGGCTCTTATCCATTTACTTTTAAGATATTTCTCTCTTTTTCTTTCATTTTTTTCGGTTCTTTTTGCCTATGATATGCAATTCTCCCGAGAAAAATAAAAAACTTGCCAAAAAAAATTTTGCAACTGTTGACCAGTTTGATCGAGTACCCCCAACCGGTGAACCTTTCGAAATAATTTATTTAGAAAGGAATAGTTTATTGTCAAAGGATTTACTGTGTTTTACATATGTTGGAGTGATATTCAAACTTTTCTATTATCTAAAATCAGCTTAGTTCAATTATTGCAAGAACTCAATAATTCTTATTACCGTTTGCAATCAGGGAACAGTTCATTGATATTTAACCGTGTAGATATAAATCAGATAATGATGGTTCATAATCCGAATGTAGTTCACAACTAAGTTTGCAGTTCAAGTTCACGTATCTATTCATTCCCCTGATTTGAATTGCAAATTAAATTTACATATATTTGTATGCATAGGATTGTTTGGGCCCAAACTGATGTATGTCCTGGGTGGTGGCCAGCTGAAACATGCGTTCCCGATAGAGATGGCATGTCCTTAGTTAGGCCAACTTTCACAGGAAGGTTCTTTATGGTTCTCTACTTTGCAAATATTGAAGGAGGTATGTATGTATGCATGTACATTTTTTGTGTGCGATATGTTAGAAATATGTTAACATGTAACTGAAAACTCTGGATCAAATATATTTGCTTTTACCTGGAGCGAATAGTTCAGAAAGTCATATGGTGCCGGGTTTGTTTCAGATTCTTGGATAAATCAAATTTTGGATACAGCTAATTGGTTTTATCCGATGCATACTGTAGTCGAAAGATATGGGATTTTCATATAATCTGCAATTGAAAAGATGCACGAATGTTTTGCTAAGTACATTTTTGCATTACATTCTGACTATGTACTAATTTCGGCATATTGACAGAGGAATGTCTTTCCGCATGTCTATTATTATGCAGAAAGTTAATTTTCAACAATCGAATTTTCGATGCATCAGATTCAATTCTATATTTGTTGAAAATGTTAAGTTTCCTGGTTTTTTAATGAATTTAGGTGAAGCTCAAACATGGGATCCATTGATGGCAAGTTGCATTGCACCTTTTTCAATGGACGATCTTGAAGAGAAGTTGTTGGAATTGCCGAACACACCCACAGATCCTGAAGGAGCTTGTTTCATGCATATGATTAAGAGGTACATTCATTCATGCATATAAGTATACCCCAAACTATTTTTTCTCGTGAATTTGCCCCCCAAAATAGACATATATGTGTAAACATATGCCTATGAGTATGTATGTAATCATTTGAAATAGTTGAAATTAGATATGTTCATAATTTTCATGTACTAGAAATTTAGTACTTTGAAATGCAAATTTAAAAAAAATGTGAATCTGCGTATTTAGGGGAAGAGATCTGGGATTGGATATCCCCCATCATTATCGGGAATCAGATTTCGATAGTGGCGCTCCTCAGCCCCGATCCAATAATACGGACATAACTTCTGAAGAAGGTAAGCTTTGGATAAGAAATTTAGACCTAGATTAATGGGGTGTAAGTTTGTTTTGAAAAGTTTATTAATTTTTTTAATAAAAAGCTGAAAAATTTTCATAAAAGTTCTTAAATGATTTTTAAATTTAGCCACATCACTCCAAATCTACATGAGCACACTCATTTCCGGAATTTTTTGTAAGTATTGAAATCGAATTTTTAAAATCATTAGTCACGAAGTTGAAAAACCTGTTTGACTTTTTAGATCGAAATATTTAATGTCTGTTGATAGAATTTTTCTTTTGTTGCATTTACAGTCGAACTTACAATAGTTTTTATTATATTCAGATTACATCATAGCTAAGTATGTTCAAATTGAATCATTGCTATTTTATGTGGACAGTGACTAACAGCTCGAAATTTTAATTAACTAATTTTCAATTTATTTTCGCTCTTTTTAAACTTTTTACGTATCAGGTCCACCTATATTGCATTGTATTATTTGTTAAAACTTTGAAAAGGCTATTATCGATGAACGTTGTTTAATGTTCTTTTTTAGAACTCGGAAGCTCTGATATTAATGAACAGGATAATAATGAAGAGAGCCCAGTAAATGAAGACGATGATTAACGAATTGTGGTGTGAAATATAGAAGCTTTGTATTATCCTTCTTGTGCGAAATCGGACAAAATAACTCGAAATTAGTTTTGACCTCTGCACGTTAAGTAAGGATGATACATGTCGGATAAGGATATTGAACTGGATCTTTTTTGTGTTCATATTTATTTCCACTAAAATTTAGTTTTAAACTTTAGTTGCTTTCCGTGTAATCCTAATTTGGAATTCCCGTAAATTCCAAATTAGTATGCATCTCTTCTGATCAATTTAATGCTAATCGTCTATCGACCACGAAAAAGGCATCCGAAATGGACCAAAAAGCTGATTATTATTTCAAATTGACTTTAAGTGACAAATCAAAGATATTTTTGTGCAGCCAATATTAGAGTGAAACTTAAATTTTTCCTAGAAAATGTCTATATGATCATTTTGGATTTACTTCAAGCTTCTCGTAAATGTTCTCTTTGAAACTTGCATCACTTCCTTCCCTTCCTAAATCATTTTTAACTTTTGAGTCATTCCAACCTCTTTCCCTTCAAAAGCTGTAATGAGCTCTTATTGTTTCCTTGGGTCCTGGAATCAAGTTGAAATGGATTTCAGCATTCCACAGAAGAAATAATATTAAAGCAAACAATGAGGCTTGAAAGCGCTATGCAATCGTACTTTTGCTTGCAGCTTCATGCTTTTATTTTTTTTGTACTGGTCTCTATTCCTTAATTCCAAATGTATATTGCCTTTTGCAACAACTCGTATTGACTAGAAATGATGTTGCTAATGTATACTAAATTGAAGAGTTTTACTCAGTGATGTGACTTGGAAAAGATTGAGTAATATGTTTTTATGCATTTACTGGTATTCTGAAATATTTTAGTCTAAGTATATGCAGTAATTACAAAATTGCCTAGTTTAGTTCAAAGAGTTTGAGATACGCTAAAAGTTTTCTTTCATAGAAAATCTATCATTTTCATTTTTTTAAATGCAAAATTAAATTGATATAATATATACAGGTAAAAGTAAAGCAGACATAATTTTTTATCCTTAATGCCTAAGGAAAAAATATTTATTTGATGTAGACTTGCTCAATTATCGAAAACTTGATGGCATAGTACGACTTTGTCATACAAAATGAAACATAATATTATGGAAAAATACAATACTTTTCCATTTTGCTCCGGATGAAACTTAATAATTGCAAAGTATTGCTAGTATAGTTGAAAAAATTATGTATTCATGTGATGAATTATCATGTATAATATGGCACCACATTGTAAATGCACCAAATACAAAATTTGTATGTTCCTATAGTGTATTGTACAAGTTAAGTAATACTGGAACATGAATTCAAAAGTATTAATTGATTAATTATAATTTTATAGAATTAAAATTCTCAATACTTTTCATAAATTTTATATACTAAAGATTTGATTGAAGATAAAAGCATTTAAATAAATGCTCTATGATATCAATTTTGTGATGTTTTCTGACATCAAGTAGATAGCTGATATTTAAAAAGTAATCAAAAGAGATATGGAAATATTACAGCTAAAATTTCTCACTATCCAACTTTTTCCACACTATCAATCTTTTTTAAATACTTTGTTCAGTTTTACCACGAAAGCATTCAATTCAGGTTCAATTGAATAGTCTGCACATGTTACTCTGCTAACCTATAATATTTTTGGTAAACTTTTATGAGTACATGCAACCAGTTCCGTACGTAGAGTTTTGCTTCCTCACTTCTTCAATCGAAGTACATCTGCAGTTTCAAGATATTGTGAACTAGAATTCATCATTTTTATAAAAAAGTATTCTAGATATAAATACTGCAAGTTAACATATTTTCTGTAAAAATAAATTGAAGTACGTAACTTTACCAATTTTAGCATTGGGCTTGCAGGTATTTACAAATCTATTTACCTCAAATAAATTGTAAAATTCATTCTACTAAAACTTTTGGCTAAATCTGCTTTTTCCATCACATGGCATTTAACAATACTGAAGATAACTCCAATAGAGATTTGATGAACTTCATGGTTATTAAGAATGATGTATATCGTAAAAGCTTTTCACTCAACTTTGTTTTACAAATATATTTATTGGGCTAAAAACCACTGTCTCAAGTTACCTGTCTATTCAGTTGAATAAATAGAATAACCTTAACAAACTTAATAGCCCCTAGTTCTCATGGAACATCTACCTCTAGTTTCAATTGCAGTATGGAAATGCTCTTAATATGTTTAAATGATTTGAACCTAGTGCTAGATCTGCGCAATTGCTTTTATTGAAAAAATTTAAATTGTGATTCTATGAATATCTACAGCACTTTTTATTCAACATAATTTTAACTGCCAGTAAAATGTATGATGTATCGACAATACAATTAAACTTGCCCACAATAAAAGTGTTAGATAGTTTGTAATATGCCAAGAGAAACTTTATATTTCCACATTGTTACAAATCCTGGCTTATCATGGACATTGCAGAAAAAATAGAGATAAAATTTGATTGACTTGCCAATCTGACCAACTAGTCACTTTCAGAGTGCTTGCATATTGACATTTCTATTTGTTTCATCACTTCCATGTACTACTTGACACATTTAGCAAAATGAATCTAAATTCTGGAGCTGAAACAGCTTCAAGTAGCAGCAGAAATCTGGTCCATGAAAAAATATACGAAACTCGGGTATTATAAATTAATAGTATTGCCAAATGTTAAACGCAATTGCTTCATATTTGACATTAAAACAAAATCTTTTCAGGTTTATAAAGTGCACAAGCCAGTATTCAAAGTTGAAGAAAAGGTGTACTATGTTAAGGTTAGTTGTAAAACCCTTGTTTTGACAAGCTTGTGATTAAAAATTTTTACATAACTTACAGCCTTACTTTCAAGTAAAAGAGAAGTCTGAGTTTGTCATCAAGGTAATCTGTTTTATATGAGATTGTAGCATTCATGAAGAAATACTTTTGGTCTTTATATCTAGCCAGAATTTGTCATTAAAGTAGCAGTCCCCCAAACTATTTCAAAACCATATTTTACGGTCAAAAAGAAATCAAAAGTAAGCACTCACACTATATTTTTTAAATTTTTATTTTGTTTTCATCCTGACATTTGTTTTTTTATAGACTATTGTAAAACCTGGATTTTCAGTAAAAACTGTTTACAAGGTAAAAAGAGTAAATTACATACATATTATGCTTTCAGAGAGTCTTATTCACTTACATTATTTCTGTTTTATTGATATATAAGTAATAATTAACTTTTTATATCTCTAGCTAGTATCATCATTAAATGATATCTTGTGTACCTGTAGGTTGTGTTCAAGCCTTCATTTAGCGCGCAACAAAGACAGAAGTTATTAAGAAACCTTATTTTAAGTTAATAAGCACTACATCTTTTAGTGATACCAACTAAGACTGCTCTTTGCCATACCAAAGAATACCCATTTGTTCACAAATAGTGTTTATGCATATTTCAAAATGACTATTCATAGTGAGTACAATAAAATTGCTATATAATCATACTTACGCTTACAGTCTCATCCTTGTATTTTATTATGTATATTGCTCTTTCCAGCAACGTTGGCATAAGATGTTGCTGATGCTTATTCAATGAAAAATATTACTCAGTGTTATGATTTGGAGAAGATAGGATAATATATTTGTATACGTGTACTGGTATTCTGAAATATTATAGTCCTGGCGCATGGAGTAAGAGAAGAAAGTCCGTTGCACTGGAAAAACTAAAAATTTTATAGATTTTCTTTTGTCAAAAGTCCTATTTTTTATATTTTTGAAATACAAAATTCAATTAAAAAACATGAGACACATTTACGGACGAGTTGAATTTTCATATTTGTTCATTACTTGGCAAAAAAATATTGATGCTGGAAAAGCATATTTTTTTTGCTTTAATTGAAACTATTAAAAGTTAGGCTAGAAACTGAGTTTAAACAAACTGCAAAGCATTATTAGTACAGTTAGAAACTATATATTTATATGATCAAATAATCATGTATAGTATGGCACTACTACATAAATGTACCAAAGAAATAATTTGAATACAGTTGTAATATATAGTAAAAATTTAGTAACACTTGAACGTTATTGATTGATCAATAATTATTTAGTAGAATTTCTCAACACTTTTTGAGCTTTACTTAGTAAAGTATTAATTGAATGTTAAAGCATTTAAATGTTTTATGATATTGACTATGATATATGTTGTCATTAAGCAGATAGTTTGATATTAAAAATATGGGATCAAAGCAGGCATAAGAATAATACAACCAAAATTTTTTGCTATCTGTCAGAAATACAAGAAGCCTCTATATATCACTATATTTGATCTATTAACCATATGTTAGCTCTGTAATATTTATTGAGATTTGTAAACTACATCTCCACATGCTCTCTTTAATTTATACTCTTTTTTTTGTAGCAAAACTAAAATACATCTCTTCTTAGCATCATGCATTGATATATAGATTATTCATGGTAATACTCACCTACAGATAAATGATTTTGGAACAGTGAAATGAGCAGAATCAGTTTTTAGCTCATTTAGTGCTTGAACTATGAACAAATATAACATTTTTGTTATTTAACTTTAAATCTAATCCTTGTAGTACTCACTATGTAGAATTGAAAAACTATAATTGCAATAATATCATTAGTTTCATTTTATATTAATGTACTTTGGTAAAATTCTCCTTTATTTTTTAAATAATATTTTTAGAAGTTATGTAAGCTCATATATTTCATGAAATGTAGATGCAATTGCATATCAACTTGCTTTTACTATGTTTATTAAGTATATATGTTTTAATATACCATAAAAAGGGTACATAGTGCAATTTCATTGCAGTTAAATTAGTATGAAATTCAAGCAAAGCGATGGAAGCATGATAAAACATTGAATGCCTAGATTACTATCTTATGGAAATTGACAAAAGAAAAATGGATTGATTGTCTAGCATTTTTTTCCACTTCAGCAGATATTCAATAGATTGCAAGGACGACTTGAACATAAACACATATATACATGTACCAAATGTAGTGCCATCATATATATATATATATATTATAGGGTGCACTAAAACTTAATATTTGACTGACTTCTAATTGTGCTGTTCATCAGATTCATCATATTTTCCAACGTCTTTGCATTCCTGTAAAAATGAGGTAGAACTTGTGATACAAAATTTTTAATTCTATTCCATTTTTTTTATTTTAAAAAATATCGACTAATATTACTACTACCAATTTTAACACATAAGCCTTTGGGCTTATTGTTTGTTTAGCATAAGAAATGCATCAATTTAAACAGTAAATTTCAAAGATTCAAAATTTTGTATAAATATTTTTTCATAGAAAAAAATCTAATAAACATGCTTATAAATGTCCAAACTTGTGAAATCGAATATATCTGTTTCAGTTACTGTATCACATGTGCATACTTGTATTTGTATGAAAATTTGAGTTGCATAAATGATAAGTATTTGAGTTTGTTAGCATATTAAGTTGCAAATTTGAAAACTTGCCATATTCTTTTAGTAGATTTAAATCTGATATATATAGTTACTCTCATTTCTCTACTTATGATTTTTTTTGCACCAACCAATATTTTCTCCTACAGTCAACTTCACGAATACAATAATAGTCCCAATTAAGGCAAGTACCAATGGAACCGAGTCTAACAGAATTTTAATTCATCCACACTAAAATTAGCATTAAAATGATATAAACATATTAAATAACCTACTACACAAGAAAAAACTAACATAATGTAGATTTTCTTCAAGTTCAAAAATAGTAGCCGTCAATTAAATTATCCATCTCTGAAAAAATTATCAATAATTTAAAACAAATAGATAGTAAATCTCAATTAACACAAACGTGCTTTTTTATAGATAACACAAATTTGGCACGCTTCCTAGTTTGAGAACATTAGCAGCAATTTCAAAGTATTTGAGTAAAAAAATTGGGGGGGGGGGAGGGGCAAATATAGGATGCACATAAATTATGTAGAATTCAAATGACCTACCTGAAAATCCACTCAAAGCATTAGTAAATATCTGCAGATTCATTACAGGCAAGAGATAAAATCTTTCTCTATACAATCAAATCAATTTTGCGTACCAGATGTACGAGGCTTTAATGTAACATGTTTCGGTTGAATAGCCCACATAGCTGAAATGATTATTTACATAGTCAAATTACTATAAAAAAATATAAAAAATTAAAAAAACTTTTTAACAGCAAAAGACAGTGCCTTAAAACTCTTGTAAACACCCATAAATGCAACAAATATCAGAGATATATTATTAATATCATATAGAAAGTTACAGATGAAAATTTCTAATCTGGATTAACATATCAATGTACATCTGTTTAAATGTAAAATGCACTTTAAAAAGGCAAATTGCCAACAGAATTTTTAAAGCAATAAGCGCATATTAATATTAAAAGCACATTAATTAATCCATGCAGATTCTTACATAAGTCCAAAGCGCTTTGTGTAGCCTTCAAATACAAATAAAAAAGTAAAGTACAAAAAAGTAATATGTTTGTAAGTCAAATAACACAATAATCAACTTGAAAATATTTTTTCACAAAGTAGAAGTTTCTTTGAATATTTTATAATAGCTCACTTTGATCATACATACCAAAATGCATTATTGATTTTATTAGGCTTAAAATGTGCAGCTAAAATTTCTAAAAATTTGGTTATTTCTATAAATTAAGTGTAAGCAAAAAACATTAATTAACTGATTTAAAATAAGCAACATTACTATGTATGATATATAAGACTGGTATATCCTATTGGTTATGTTATTAGAATATATAATACTTGCTTCAAACAGCTATCTCCATTGTTATTTAATGTAAACTTCATCAATACTACTGAGCATTCTACTAAAAAAATCTAGCTGAGAAAATGCACACTACATTTAGCATCAAAAACATATTTTCAAAAATAGTTATAGAAAAGATCATGTACCAGCAGAACCCTATATATTTAAAAAACAAAATTTTCAAAAAAGGCAGCTTAATGATTGAAAATTTTGATAGCTCCAAACAAACGCTAATACCAATCGACTATTTCCCACCAAGAAAATGGTATTTAGTGATATTGCTAAATGTAAATAAAGTTTAAAAAATCTCAGAAAAGAAGTTAGAATAGAGTATTATTGATTCATAAGTAATTATGCAATTTGATTTATAAATTTGAAATGCAAAAATGCAGCAATATTTTCAAATACAAAAACAGGTGTTTCTTCTTGCTTACCATCAGCCCATTTGAAATTGTTCAATAAACTCTATGCAAAGTACCCAATCACAGGTACACCATCTTCTTTGATGGCTAAATTCATCTGCTTAATGTAATCATGGTAGTATTTGATTCTAGATGCATTGTGCAGTGCAAAAGGAAGTCCAAGAGAATTTTCACCCGGTACATCACACCTGTTTTTTAGATATAAAAATGCTAGTAGTTCATATAACTACTTACAATTTTATTATAAATAAATTATATATTTTGACGATTTAATAATGTAAATTGAACTTGCATACATTTATAGCTGTCTTCATTATAACTAACAAAAAATGCCAAATATATATAAAAAATATACATATATATATTTTGAAAAAACACAAAATTTTTTGACACACATAGATTCTATGCAACATTTATAATAAATTTATTAATTCCTATAAATTTAAATTTACATGAAGTATGCAGAATTTGGAAAGAAAATAAACTTCCAACTTTAAAGAACTTTATGTCAGCAATACTTAAAAACTTACAAGATTTTTACAACTAAGACTACTGCTTATTAAACTGCATTTCTTTGGTGACCAAAATATCATAGATTTTATAATGACTTTATATTGATAAAATGCTGAATTGATATTTATGTATAAGCAGTACATTGAAGTAAATTATTTAAACTGGTATACTACATATATTGGTAAAACTCATACTAATAATATATCAGTTCTAATTTAGAAATAGCAGAATGAAAATATAACTTTAATATAAATAAAGGTAACTAGCCCCTTTCATGGAAAACATAGACAAATAATCCATTTTATCATTCAACTCAGTCTATCATAACTAATTTATTGGTTAAGCATTATGAAAGAAACAATGACTAAACTTTTTCCTTGTAGCAGTAGGCAACAACTAACTCTTTTACGCATGGGTAGTAAAGCTGTTGGCATGTGTAACAAAGAATTACTAATTTTTGTAAAAAGAGATTACTTATTGTTTAGACTTACTACAGCATATAAAGTAATGTATTATAGCACCTGTGATAATAATAGGAACTTTGTATCTATTGTAAACCCAATTAAGAAGCTTTCAAAATCCCCAAGGAACTACATGAAGCCATGAACTAGAACAGAAAAATTAAATAACACAGGAAACATTCAACTGATATAAAATGAAAATAAGTAGCATTCTATCATTTTTTAATAGCAGCTGCTTTTAAATTGACTAGTGCTTTGTAGTTATATTTTTTCATTCCATATCCAAGAAAATGCATGACCAAAAACTCACTAATGTGAAAAATGTGAAATAAATATCGAAATATCCTTAATGTATATATTATGCTTACCTATCACCAGTAGGTTTAATAGGGTTTCCATTAGGACCAAACCATAATCATTATCCTGTACCCTATCTTATAAATTACAATTAATTAGAATTTGTCTATGTAAAATGGACAATGTTGCATTCAGTAATTAGACTTCAAAAGTGCAACATCGAATAAATATGTTTGAAGCAAAATGATGAGTGAACAGCTTTAAAAAGAAATTTAATTATTGTAAGATAACTGCAGAATGTGTAACTGATCAATCACATATAATGAAAATGTAATAAATCTGAAAAGCATTTCACACCTATCCATTTTGAGTACTTTCATATTTATCCAAATATATCCCGGCAGACTGTAAATCAATATCAATGTGCATGTATAAATAATATTTAGCGTATCACATGAAAATGGAATGGTTTTTTATCAGTTCTTGCATATAATTGATGTTTTTGGACCTCAAAACATCTTTAAATGCGCAAAATAAATTACAAGCAGAAAACATATAGCAGGACTTTTCAGTATGTAGTACCTGAGTAATAAAATTTTTCTAGACCTGTTGATTATAAAAAATTCATGGATTCAGTTTCTTTAAATTGATATAATGACTCGTGATAAATGAAAAACAAGTAAATGTGAAGAGCAATGTATTCCTATTATTTGTCAAAGAAAAAATATCTGGGCAAACAAGAAAAAATCATTGATAGAAGTAAACAAGATAAAATATAGTACACACAAAGAAAGAAAAAGCACCTTTGCATGTAAATTTAACACGTTATGAACAGCAAAGTATGTTTCAGTACTGCTATTGCCAAAAACACATATATTTCGATCACTAATGTAGAAAAAAATAAATTGACTGTAAAATTAAGGGGTAGTATATGATGACTTATCAATAGTCGTTTTAAATGCTTTAAATATGGGTTTGATTCAATGAGAAAAAGTACTAAAATTTCTTTTTAAAATCAATTGTATCACATGTTTTATAATCATAGAATAAACGGACAATGTATATTTTTTTTATTGTCATCATTAGGCATTTATACGTATATATTATTCATTTCTAACATAATAGAAACAAATTACTCAATACTATTGGTACCCTCAGAAGAGTCCTGAGTTGGGCAACTAAAAACAATATTTAGCTTATGCCAGATGTTGCCTTCACAAGGAATAGCCATTCACTCATTATAAATTGCTGAACGCAATTCAAGCTGCACGTAAACCCAAAATAATTAATTGCAACTTTAAGCTGTACAAACCACAGAGAAACACATTGGTAAAACCTATAACAGTGCATAAATACTAAATTTGATATAAAAATTTTGATTCACATAGATAAAATGAGTCAATAGCATATATGGTTACTACATGCCTGCGGCGGCCTGGTGGAAAATTTCCACGGCTATATTCAGATGTTACAAAAAACCAAGGTTCATTAAATGATAGCCAGTATTTCACCCTATCCTCATAGGCCTTTGAACAAAGAGAAAACAAATTTTCAGAGTGCAATTAAGATGCTATGCTTTCTGCAAAATTGCAGCACAATAGAAAAAAAGAGCAGAACACTGATAGACTACTGATGGTACTAATTTTTCTTGTTAGAAAACTTTTTAAATTAGTCTTTTTGCTGGATTCCTGAAATTTTTTGTATGCTTAATAAATACTTTTGATATATAAAATTTTGTACATTTGTAGATAATGAGAGCGTTTTAACCTCAAGTGAATTTTTTAAAAAAATCTGCACAATACTCTACATGTTGAGAAGGAACAAATACTAGCTATGTGATATAGAATTAAATGGTAACTAATATTAAAACATTTTTCAGCATAAACTACAAATATTTATATCATATTTGAGCTCAGCTATCCTCTGTATTTTTTAAAACGTTTTGAAAATATATTGTAATTTAATATAAGAATAATTGCATATGTGAACTTAACAAAGCATGAAATAGTTTTTAAATACTTTTTAAAGATTTAATATGCTACAATTAGATTTCAAATTTGCAGTGACTTTCCATTATTTTTTAAAACTTGCTCTAGGATATTTAAGATCAACTTAATAGAGTTTAACATACGTATATATGTAGGATAGTACCAGCACCTCCATACAGAATGTGTATGATATGTACAAAGAGTATATGCAATCTTAAACCAACAATTGGACATAAGAGAATATTAAAACTTTAAGAGAGCTATCAGTTCATGTTCTAAGTCCAATATCTATTTGTTTCTTTGAAAATACCATAAAAGCAAGAAAAATAACAAAAAAGTTATTGAATTGAACTTTCCACTCCATTTCCAATTGACTTCAAAGTTTTGCACAAGTATAACAATTGAGACTTGACAAGCAAAAAAACAAAATTGAGCTTAAATTATGTGCTTTTGGCTCATAATATTCAATTATGATAGGATTCGAACCTTCAAAATTCAATTTTAAGAAATGCACATGAAAATTGACTGAGCTGTGAAACGTTATGTTTCACATGAGAAGCTCAATTTTTTACACTAAGACTGCTTGTAAGATATGCTTGAAATTCACTAATTAATAGATCAAGCTATAGAATATTTTCTACATTAAAAGTTATGCATTATATTATGTTTCAGAAATCACCACATATTTATATTTAGATATATGCAAATGTATGCATGCAAAATATGTTATTTTAGGACTCACCGTTTCAAGTTCCATTGGTAGATCTCAATGTTACAATGTAACAAGAGGCTGAAACAAACCAAAAACTAGCATATATTAAAAAACTAAAATGATTTGATGATAATGCTAGTGTAGCAAGCATGGCAAGAAACCATTATAAGAACAGCAACAAGAACATCACTGCTGTATTAATGCTGTTTTATTAACAGAGCTGAACAATATCTTATTAAAAGTTACGCTAAATATAGATGAAATAAAAAGTGCAACTAATCATTTATGAATATATTATCTAAAATTGTAATACGGATAAAACTGAAAATTAGAATATTATTTCAACATAAGGGATCATTTAGAAGTATTAGAAAACTCTAAAGGAACATATTTCACCTGCATGCCTTGTTCAATAATTGTGTCAATAACAGCGTTATAATGGTCGATACCCTCATGATTGACTGGCAGCTCACCAGTTAGCATGATTCTACTCCATGATAAACTAAATCGGTATGCACTTAAGTCTTTATCAGCGCATAACTTAATATCCTCCCTAAACTTACAGTAGTCATCATCTGCCATATCACCATTATCATTGTGACTAATCCTTTGTCTAAAATGAAGTGTTTGTACAAAAATGAATTCATCTACTTCACTATGAATTAATGTAACAGCAGAATAAAATGGAAATGTATCGATTATGCAAAAATGATGAGTGTTCTTTCATTCTGAAATTTAATGCACATCTCTAATTTTTTTGCATGTGTTCAGTTTACTTACCTATCTGTTTGCTAGCCAAATGTGTACTCAAGCTATAAATAAGTCATACAACTTAAGAGGTATTTGTGCAAAATAAATACCTTAGTCTTATTAGTACATCTTATAATTACATTGAACATATGGATATTCATAATTCAATCAATATTTTAGGAATGACAAAGATCTATCAATATTACAACTGTCATAACCGCTGTAATGTATAATACATATAGCTTTATTTGAAATCATTTTCTTGAAATTATATTATTGTGGAAATGGTATTTTTGAACAAATTACATTAATTAAATACTTTTTAGGTCCATGACAAAATTCTTCTCAATTTGACTCTTTAATCCTCCCATAATTAGATGCCCCTTCTATTTGATATACTGTAGTGCAAGCACCCTAAACAAATAAATTCTAAATGCAAAATTAACTATAAAAATATATGTAAGTGCACAATGCTTCTGTAGAACAAAATATTGCACTCTTTCTAAAAATAGTTTTAATTGTCTTTAACGCTATTTCTATTTTTCGTTTAGAAAAACTAGAAATAGTTAAAATATTATCATGGTCTATCATAGACAATCACCCCTGTTGCAGCAATCAATTTTAGAGCAATAAAAAAAAAGTTTAAGGCATACATACCCATGAGAAATTTTCTGGCAATGAATTAAGGATATAATAAGTGACTGTGCTGAGCAACTCAGGAGGAAACAAAGATTCATATAAATTCATAGCTGATTGAGAATTTGAAAGATTTCTTAAATAAAGGCTATCGCAATTTATCAATCCCTGGATATCGATATGACATGCCCTGCACAAATAAATATTCAATGCATTCGATAATACTGCAAAGGACTTTTTCATGCTTTGAAATTATCGTTTCTATAATCTATCTTCCTAAATCTTGACAATAGTCTTCACAATTTGGTGCAAACTTTTCTGGCACTACCAGATTAGCAACATTGAAGGGTTTTTTGAAAATCAGGCTAAACGTTTCGAGTTCAAGTTCAACTTTAATTTATTCAATTCACATCTGCTGAACTGTTACAACAGGTGCCTAATTGAAGCTCTTGACTTCTAACCACTGGTGATTTTTGACTTGGTATTTTTTGTCATCTTTAACTCAATTTAAAAAGTTTTTATTAGCATTTATTTTGCTAACTAACTTGCTTGAAGGTTTAAGTTTCTATATCTAAGATAAGTATAAGTGTGCCAGTGCTTGAAAAGAACTTGATCTAATCCACAAAATATGAACATGTTTCAGATATTGAAAATGAAATATAATTTATCAAACATCTGATTTTTTCATTTCCAACAAAGTTGTGTTTCAAACTTATTGCCTATGGACGTATGAGGTAACTCTATAACGTATTTTAAATTTTTGGATAACTTATGAAGACAGATGTAAAGTTTTCTTTTTATATTTTCCACATACTTGCAAACAATATTTTGAAATCTTTTATCATAAATGTAAATGTAACGCTCTTGCTAGAATGATTTATCAGAAATTTCCAAAGTCACTCTTCGGTGAACCTGGCAATTTATGGAAGCATGTAGCATTGTTGGTAATGTCGAAACAGGCAGGCATATGGCTGGAGCTGACAAAATGGAGATTAAAAAATGTGTTCTTGAACAAGATTTATCATTGCTTTCATGAAGAACTGCATAATAAATGTTGGTAAAGAAAATATTCATGGCACATATGTAACAAGAAGTATGAATAATGAAAACTGTATTTCATATATTTTTGAAATAAATTTGCTTTAAAAATGAATTATTTAATTTTGTAACATTATTTATTAAAAGTTCAACTGACATAATATGTGCAGATTTTTTCTGACAATAGTTCACACAAACAATTTGACTCATAGGTGGCCTTCACATGCTTTTTGTAATCTCATTTGATATTATTGAATATGAATTGTACAAATCTAGTAAAGAAATTAACTGCACATTATTAAGAAAATTATGCAATAGATGTGGAATTAGCAATACAGCATTGCACTGTATCATGACAATGCCAGCATGTAAATTGCTTCAACAATAAAAATTTCAAATGTCAGTATCCTTAAACTGGTGCCCAATGCAACAGATTTTTTGCAGTTTTAAAAATAAACTGTGCTTGAACTGAGTAGTGGGAGACTCATCCCTTCTTTAATGGCAAGTGTTAGGAAAATACAGACACAATAAATAACACAAGAATAGAGACAGCACTTGATATTAACCTACATGTGTTGCTGAAAGTGTGATAACTTTCACAATACACAAAACGCAGCAGCATGAAGAACAGGTTTCAGGTCTTTGAAGTATTTTCAAGCAAAACTAAAACCAAACTGAAACCAAACTGAAACTGAACTGAAGCCAAAATGAAACCGTGGACAAATTATACCGCAGCTACAGAATAGAATTGACTCCCTTAGGTGTTATTTTCTAACAGCAAGGAAGTGGAAATTACAATATATTATCGAGAGCTTTAATGGATACTACAAAAAATTTCTCCTTAAACTGGCTGCCAAAGTTGTTCATTATAGAATGTAGTGAACAAAAAAACTACACAAGCATTGCATATAAGGCAAAGATAATGTACAAATTTTTCTAGATGCTACTGATAAATGGCATGCAGTATAACTAAATACTAACTGCAAGATACTGTTATGATATAACCAGCATATTCTGAGGAGAAGGTAAAGATTAAATAAATAATTAATCATGCAGAAACATGATACAGGGGAAAAATATAATTAGAAGAAAATATTGTTGACTCAAGCCATGATAGTAATGGTAAAGACTAATCAAGCAAGGATAATTAAAGTCTAGAAAATAAATTAACTGCTATCTGTATTAAGACTAACTAATCATACTAATGCGTAAACCAAGAAGCAAAAGCAAAACAAGGAGTACAAAAATATTACATGAATATCACAATTACGTTAGCCTTATCTCATGTGTTGACAAGAATAAATTTTGTCAACACCTTGTAGCTTATTCTACGTGCAAACAAGACAAATTAGATCAAACTGTAAATGCAACTCCCTGAAGAAATTGTACATGAGCAATCATTGTAACTTATAAATCAATCATGATTGCAAGACAAATCTCACAGCAATAACATATTCAATCCTAACAATCTGTATGACTGCAGAAGTTAAAATCCAGTACAAATAGCAGCATAACTGATTTAGGGACATAAAAAATTTAAAAATTTATAACAGTATTTTTGATGTTCTAAAATTTGTTCATTCCTAATTGATAATTACAAGACTGACCATTGCGCAACATTACCTGTAGTGCAGAAGAAAACAGGATGGTAATAGTGATATTGGCACTAAATATGGGCATCAATTAAAACCTGCATACTCTAGTGCCTTTTTCAAAGTACATGGGGCTATCTACTCTGTAATCTGATCGTTTGAAAGTTGTTTGTATACTTTCATACTGCTATGCTATTACTTGCCTTGGTCTGCCTATCCTTGCCTTACCCCTAGCACTATTTTATTAGCTTTTCTGGATGCCCCGACATCATGTTCATCGGTGTTTTTATTCACTGTTTATGCCTCAATTTTATCTAAACTCACTTTTGGCTGTTCTAGCTGATAGATGAAGATGGTTATGACTGGCCCTTACTTATAGCTGGACAAGCACACCCCGCATGATAGAATTTCCCAAAACCCAAACAGTTAGTACATCTCGTTCAACTTTGAGTAATATCAGTCATTCTGGCAATTCATGCCATTAGCATACTGATAGGATCACTAACGAATTTTTTGTAATCACTATCATAACAAGAGGAACTTGCTGGGTAATGCCAGGACTGAAGGGCATTGTTAACCACATGAACGTATCTTAATTGAAAACACAGCAGAATTAAAACTGCTACTGGATATATTAAAGCGTTAGTAGTATATTGGTGTACCAACTGTAAATCAGTTTTGAATAAATTTTCTCTTTAATATAAAATTTTGTAAACAGGTTTTAAACTTGCTGACAATTGTAACTTTAATCTTTTTGAATAAAATCAGCATATTTTGTCAAATTTAAGTGCTAAAACAATTTTTTAAGTTGTAGATTCTATTAGATTATAATTATAGTGGCACCAAATAAAGTTTGATTTTACTTGGCAAAACTTACTTCCTCAAAAATAAACTGAAATTTAATTTTTCTTATCTTGATTGCACAAAAAAATTCCATTCTTTTAAATCTTATTACTATATATACTGGTTATAAATTAAGAATTCCTGGTGCTTCATAACTGCAATTTTTTCAATGTCTTGCCTATTATATTTCCAGTAGAACTTTTTATGACCAATAAACTAAAAGAAAATTGTACTGACTGACTTATGAAAGCCTTGGATAGATTTAAACATAACAAGCTTATACCTTCTATTGTGAGTGCTCAGAAGTAATTGATCATACTTTTGGAGTACTGGGAATTTAATAGTAAGGAGGTAGTAAAATACATAAATCTTGCAGCTACATTGACTCACCTCAGCAGCGTCGTGTCAACAATGCATGTACATAATAATTATTTGTTTCAAACTTAAATTAGCATCAAGTCCACATTGCAGATCTAAACTTTTTCTCCACTAAAAGAGCTCAAAATAGAGTTGTTCAATATTATTATTAGTTTTGTGACAGAGCTAGAGTTGAAGTGTAAATTTCTTAAACAAGGTTAAGAACTTTGTACTGATGTCATATTTATGTTCAAGTTTTCTACTTCTTTATAGTAATTAACTTACTTGCTCATCACTAAAAAAACTACTGCACTTACCATAGCCCAAAATTTGATTTATATAGTTAACTTTGGCTTTCCAAGAACTACATGGCATAAATAACAACTTTATTAGCACAGTTACTGTTTATGAGTCCAGCCAATTTTATAGAACAGAACACTAGAATATGGAACAAACATCCTATTAAAAGAGGAAATATATACTAAATTCAATGTCACCATAAAACCAAACAAAAGAGAAAGTGAAATTGAGACAAATCATAAATGCAGAGGTTGACAACTGCCTTTACTCTGCATGTTTGGTCCACTAGCATTGAAAAAAAAAACAAAATGTATTATAAAATTACCTCTGTTAATGACTCAAGGAATTACTTGTAAAGTTACATATTCAAGCAGCAAGCTGCAAGCTTTTACAATGTGAGAAGTTTTTTCATTAGCATAAAAATTAAAAAAGTACAAAAATATAACTGACAGCAAACTTAGAGCTTGAATTTATGAAAAATATTGTATGTAGGGAAAAGCTTACAATAATCATCAGATTTCATTAATTTAAAAAAAAATTTCATTATTGTTTTTAACATTATCATATCATACTAACTAGTTCATAAGTTTAATAAGAATGAACCCATAAGGAAGTTAATTCTGTTCTGTAGCTGCAGTATGTTTCTTCTGATACTATGTTAAAGTTCCAGTTTTGATTATGAAAACAAGTTTTAGTTTAGACTATAGGAATAAGTTTCAGTTTAGATTATGAGAACAAATTTCAGCAAGTGATATTTTTTTGTGCTAATGAAGTTATCTCACTTCAATCAACACAGCTTAGCATGTAACAATATATGCATTTTGTCACAGATTTACTGTATTTTCATTGTGTGCTGCATTTCTAGCAGTTTACAAGCACTGGATTATACAGAATATAAGACAAGGCAGTTAAATGAAGCATTTGTTGACAAAAAGCAAGTTTTGTCAGAGTAACATGGCATCTTATCAAAATGAAAAGATTTTGATGAAAATTCAGGGCTTGGCAAGTATCATTGGATCTATCTTCATTTTAAAAGTAAATTCTGGGATTTAGATTGGGTCTGTTTGACTGTATAAATTATCTTTTGATAAAGTCTGTTTGGTTGTAGAGGCAAATTCTTTAAATCAGATAGGATCTATTAATTTTTGATGGATTCCATTTATCCTTTTCTGTTGCCGACAAAAGGCATCCCTTCTGTTGCCAAATATGTAGCTATCATATGTTACAGTATAATAATTGAAACTTTAATGTGCTGATAGTCCATGATCATGAATCACTAAATCATCCTGTCAGTGACATACCTTGGAAAATATGCATGTTGCAGGCCTATGGCCAGAGGTACTAAGATGAAAGAAGTAGCTGCTACTTCTGTCATTGAAGAGATTCCTGCTGCTGTAGTTGTTTCTACCATTACTTTTGATGAAGCTTGAGCAGTCAGAGATAGTGTTGAAGATTGTCCATTCTGCCAGTGTAATAAAATTTCTGAAAAATGAATGATTTTTTTGCTTTTTACCTAAAAAAGGACTTCATCAAGACTTCTTTTGTGACGTATATCTGCAGAGTTTTTTATTTCTACAGTACAAAATTAAATGATTTCTGTATTACGATGCCCTTACCCTGATATTTGTAATTAACATTTCCTTTCATGATCTGTCTTTCATATAACAATCTGTGATGTGAGTACTGGGGGATCTGCACCAGAGCTTGGATAGAAATATCAAGATTGGATGAGATCCGCTACTAAGATCCAAATGGAATGCACCTAGATCCCAGGAATGCAATGGGATCCGTCTTAGTACCAAAGAGGATCTCAATATTAAGATGGGATCCGTGGTGGTTTGGAGAACCGTGTCAACAGCTGGAAAAATTTGGCTCCTAACGCAATCTCTCAAGTTTTATTGAAAACAATTTCGGTTATATCCGTTGTTTTAATTTTGCAATATTTGTGAAATATCCTTATCCCTCGTCCGAAAGGTTTTTTCAGCAAAATATTCTGTGGTTGCATTTGGAAAAATTGTAGATAAAAATTATATTATTCTTTAAATATAGAAAATTTAACTTTTCTCCTCAAATTATGGTCCAAGTATCAGATAAAACTTAACATCGAAGGCATGGAAAAGTGTGTTGCTATAATAGCTTTAATAGATTTATTAGCGATTCGTTGTTCATGCGAATTACATCCAGTCAATTTTCAGAGCTCAAATTTTTTTTCAAGAGCACTCTCGGATTCATCGTCGTCGATTTATTTTGATGAATCTTCTTTCCCCCCTGAACTGCTTAGCTCAGCCACTTACTCCATTGTTGATTCGTTGCCGGATAAATTTTTATGGGTGGGCTATGTTGCTAGTAGCATTTGTTTTCTTTCTGGTTACTAAAAAATCATTCTTCAAATCACCATTGAATCATTTATTCGACGATTTACATTATAATATTAGTATGAGGGTCATATTTCTCTATATCGAATTAGAAATATTGAATATTACCATTTGATGACATGTGTAAACAGCGAAAATATTTGATTCGTGTATTCGGTTTAGCATTTTTAACATTGTTTTATTGCATTTTTATTTATTTGTAAATGAGGATTAATAATTACTCTGCATGATTTCACTATTTGATTATTATTGAGGAACTCAGTGCAATTGATTCTTCACTGCAAGCTACCTAATGCATTGGAAAATATATTTTTTAGCACGACATGATTTGAAAATGAAGTACTAAATTTTTACTCTTTTACAGTACCACCAAGTCAAATTTCTTCTGGCAACTAATCTCGATATAAATATATATATATACGTCAAAGTAATGAGATGATTTCCTTTGTTTAATGAAAAAAAGTTATCGTAAGAAAGGAGAAAATATTTATTATATTCAATTCTTCAGATGATAAATTGAATGAATTGCACGTAGAAAATCATTAGAAGTATACTGGTAAACGAGTAATAACAGAAAAATCGGCATTAGAATATAATTTATCAACTAATATTGAAGCTGCTTGATATGCGAATTTACTCTGAAATAAGATATAGAAGTATTTTCGTGAAGTGCATAGAGATTTAAGAAAATTTTTTTGCTCTAATTATTCTTACATTCTTTACCATGTAAAATAAAAGGATTTTTTTTTAAAAACAGGACTTTTCTACCTTTATAGTATTATTTATCATTATACAGGGTACAGCAACTGCAGCATATCAAGTTGAAGGAGCAGCTGATGAAGACGGTAGTGGAATATCAAATTGGGAAGAATTTAGTCATGAGGCTGGCAGGTGCAAAACATAAATCTGCTAAACTAATTTTTTTTCCACTTTTCACTTAAAGGTGTACATCTGCAAATATAAATTGATTATTGCAGTTCTTTTTAAAATGAATCAGCATTAAGCTTGAATAAATTTTTTTCAAAATTATCATGCTCAATATAAAGTAATCAATATTATGCCTTGCAATGTTCAGATGTACTTCTGACTGTTGTGCACGTTTACATCTACTTTCGATTACGTACGCGCAGTCTTCTGATTGGCCAAAATTTTGGATTTTTTTGTGAAAAATAGGATTTTTGTGATTCTTTTAATTAATACTGAAGGTCAATTTTATCTATTGCAGTAACCAAAAGATTTTGTTCATGCTATATAAATTGCGTAATGTGCTGCACTCTATCAGCTATACCATGAAAACACGCTTCAATGAAAAATATTTTTGGAAGAATTATATTCCCAATAGATTTTTGCAATTTCAATCAATAGTTTATCTTTTTTATTTTTAATGGCATTTACTTGTATAAATATACATAATGCTAATTCTAATCAAAGTTATTAATTCTAGAAATCCTAGTTGCCAGATAAGTGCATATAGTAAACTTCAAATATAAAGAATCTGTCGGAACCACCAAATTAATTTTTACATCCAAAGATCTGAAGCTAGATCTGGCATGATATGACTGTATTATTAGTTCTTTATAAGTAAAAAATTCGTTAAAATTGATGAATTTGTTATATTCAAATTTTTTGCATTAATTACTGACTTGTGGTTTCATTATCAGGTCGAGCAACATTTATTTACTTATTAATCCCTTAATAGTATTTGTGAGCAGCAATTTCCCATATAATTCTTCATTTTTCTATTTTTGGGGGACAGAGTGAATCATAATGATAATGGAGATGTCGCAGATGATGAATACCATAGATTTAGAGAGGATATTAAATTATGCGCTGATATGGGCTTAAGTGCCTATCGGATTAGTCTATCGTGGAGTAGAATCATGCCAAGTGGTGAGCTACCAGTCAATCAAGAGGGAATCGATCATTATAACACTGTTATTAATACTATCATTGCTTATGGCATGCAGGTATGGAGAAGTCCCTTCATACTATGTAATATATTTTTGTAATAGTTTATAATATATTCTAAGAATCCAAAATTTATAGCGAATAAAAATCTCAGCAAGATATGTGGCACCACTGTTCAATAATTGAGTCGTATTTAAAAAGAATCGCACAGAATACTAAGGAGAAAGTTTTTTCCGAATAGTAAGCTAAAAACCAATATTATTTGCATTGAAATATATGTGTTATTACACATGAACTGTACAAAGAAATTCCTAATAATTCATACATTGAACTGCGGTTTCGGATTAGTCCTGCTGTAAATATGTAACAAGTTAAATTCCAAATAGATTAAAAAAATGCCTACTTGCAAACAATGCATATGAGGCTTAGATTACATAGACAAGAAAGAGAAAAATATTCAAGAGTAATGTATAGTTCGATGTTCAGTATATTCATGATTTGTATATTATAGGGAATAAATAAATATCCAACGAAAAGGGCATTTATTGAAATTAGACATGCATATATGTATTTGGGTATCTATGTTGAAGAGAGAATCTTTTGAATCATTGATGAATTTCTTATTAATGATTATGAACTTATCAGGTGTCTATTGTGATGAACTAGTCACACCGTTTTTACTAAAGGCTAACTTTACTGCTGAAAATAATGACTGAACATTTGCATTGTTTATATATACGAGTATTTACTACAATAGCATATTTGTGTTCATTTTTCCAGTTTCGTTTTTACCTTGTTCGGTTATATACATAGCTCTCTAAGCCTAAAAGCTACTACATCTAATTGGAAATTTGTATCAAATATTACTTCAAATTGGATGGACTAGATTTGCAATGATATTTTTGTGCATTTTTCATGATATTTTCTGTATATATATGTTTTCTCTTCATTTTATTTGAAACAAGATTTTTCCAATGATGTAATGCATTGATATTTTTTAATTCTTTTTAGCCATTAGTTACATTGTTTCACTGGGACCTACCGATGGAACTTGAAACGGTGAGTTTCATAGTAATATGCATAAGTATCATATATATATATATATATATGCATGTATGTACGAATATCATGAATTTGTACGCCTTTGTACCATGTGTCTGAATTATGAAATTTAGATCTCAAGTTGCACTTGAACTTATTTTTCAAATTTCAATCTTATTTCCAATATTATCCAACTTCAAACGAATTTTTTCACATGAAATCACCATCTGCATGTCTTTACACGCTAATGGCTTAGCAATGTTCAAGACATTTTTTCAAAGAAATGGATTGCTTGATATTACACTAATATGGATCGATTAGTGTCTATAAATGCTAATAGTTTATATTGAGGCTGACTAGTCTAGTGTGCTAGTTATAAATGTTGCCTTGTTAATATACATGCATTATTAACTGTGAGTTGCAAAAATGAACTGCTCAGATTTGCATATTGAAGTGTGGGCCCAATCAGTTCATTTGTAAATTTAGCAGATTCACTGACAAAATTAAAAAAGATTCAATACTACAGGCATTATATTATTGGACAACAAATTTGCTTCAGGCAAAGGACTAAAACCTTAGAGCATATATGGAACAACAATATCATTTGAATGTAATGAATCTACTTTGAATCGATTTTCACTTATAATGAATAAACGAATAAGTCATATTTTGCCAAGTTCATCCTTAAAAGTTAGAATATGATGAGTTAATTTGGTGGTCCTGATAGATGTCATATCCAAAGTTACATATAGTACCAGTGAACAATTTATTTGACATTTTGTTTTAGTTATGAGTTACTACCTGTCTCATGGCTCAGCCATATATTGTGATTCAATGAGATAATTTTTTAAAAACTTTTTGTAAATAGAAATACAGAGGATGGCTGGGTTCGGAAATAACTGATGTATATGCAATATACGCTGAAGAATGTTTCAAGGTAAATAAATTTTTTTCCACAAAAATATGAATTTTATTATTTGGAAGCAGGCTTTTCTAAAGTAATAGAAACTTTAACCATAAATATTTTTTATTGCTTGCAGATTATGCTATTTATGACTTAAAATGAAAAAATAGATTCTGAGCTGTCGTACTGAACCACTTGATTTGTACTTTGATGTTTACTTTGAATCAACGGCTAGCAGTATATCAGCCAATAGGAATGATTACAAAGAGGTTATTTTTATCTGTTTTTAGGCTTATGGAGATAGAGTGAAATATTGGCTGTCATTTAATGAGCCATGGTCTTTTGTCACATCCGGATATAGTCGAGGTACCTATCCGCCAGGGCGTTGTAGGTATGTATTGCTCTGCATGTGCTTTCTTCTTAGAGAAACCACTGGTATAAAATACAAAGAGTTGTACTATGTATTTATGTATATATACATATGCGTGAAATGCCAAAGTTAATGAACAAGTCGGAATTACAGAATTAGTTTTTCGTGTCTGGAAATCTGAAGTTCAACTTGGCACATTATGACTTTTTCATTATAAGTGGGAATTCATTAAAGTAAATTTGTTGCATTCAAAGTTTCTATGCCTATACGTATGTATGTATATTTGTTTTTAGTATTTGGCTGGATCTTTAATTATTAATTTCAGCTTAAGTTGACCAAATATCAAGTCCTTTGGAGCAGATAAACTAGGGGAATCAATGTAATACATTTGGGATTTTATGAATCCGCTTCTAACAAATTTTTACATATAAAAAATAAGCAAAAAGTCATATTGTGCCCAAGCTCAACGTCATATTTTCGGATGTAACGAATTTCAGATATGATGAACTTGTTTGGTAGTTCCGACAGATTCGTTGCATCTAAAGTTCTGTCCACAATTGATTAGGAAATGGTGGATAATATCATGCTAATTTTAAAGGTTTTCCATCAGTGCCTTTAAAAAATTGAAAATTTGAATTGCGCCATTCAAATTCGCATGTTGGTATTCTACAAATGTAGCCTGATTTATGCATGGTGTTTTGTAACTTATGGGTACACTTTTACTTGTTTACGATTGAACTCTTGGAATGCAATTTAAGCTATAGCCGAAGAGAATACGTTTGATGCGCAGAATAAGCCACTAAATAAAAAGAGTGATTTTAAGAGTAATAAATATATTCATTGGGAGGATAAAATTCATATTAATAAAAACATATTTTTTGGTGATTTTATATCTTCCAACTCATGAATAATTTCAGAAAAGTTGAAAAATAAAAAAAATTTAATGATATTTTACTTTTCCTAACCATTGTGTGATCTATTGAATTTATAACTTTCAGGAAAGAAAATATATATGTTACTAACGAAATATTTCATAAATGTAAATAATTTGTTAAAAAAGATTCTAAATATATATGATATCAATTTACACGTGGTAAATGAATGCTTGGTAGGATATATTTTATTTTCATGATTAGTACATGTATATGTACATATGTTTTTCTAATCATAGCCATTATTTTTTATTTCAGTGATCGAGCCATGTGTGACTCTGGAGATAGCAGTACGGAAACATATATAGCTGGTCATAATGTGTTGAATTCGCATGCAAAGGTACATAGTTTTTTTCCCTATGCCATTTATTTAATATCTTTATATAAATTTTACTTCTATAAATATAAGAGTTTATTTCCATTATCATGGTACTCTATTCGATGATATTTTATGCTTATGTCACCTTCAAAACGGCTGGTTTCGTGTTTTTTATCATATATATTATATTCCATTATTTTCATTGGATAAAGACTGTTGACATCTATGGCAATGGTCCTAGTTATAAATATTTCCATGTACAGTAATAATGATGATGCAAAAAACTTCGGATATAACAAATTTAATTTAAATGAATTTTTGCATACAGCAAAATTAACAAAAAAGTCATACTGTGCCACGTTAAGCAAAATTTTTTCAGATAAATGAATCACTTTGGCAGTCCGACGCTCACAGTAGTTTTAACCAAAGTAGGAATTTTTATTTTGAACAAATTATGAATGTTATGCATTTACGAAATTCAATACAAATATATAATGAATTAATATTCTTTCATATTGGAGAAGGAATGAAATGTTTCTATATATTTTTTAAAATATGTGTTTATTTATACGTTTCTATGTAGGCTGCTGCGATATACTTGGATAAATATGAAAACGCTCAAAATGGATCAGTAAGTGCATTTTTTTACTTATTAAATTATAAAATTATGTATACATCTCATATAACTCATTTCACATCAGACGTTTCCATAATATTTTTTATAAGTGCCAGCTGATACATATTTATTAGTTTGAGAATTTGCTCATGTAAGATAAAAATGACGCTCCAATAAATGAAATAGTTAAAAAAATTTAAATATATATATATTGTTAGACATTCACCATATATGCTTCATACATGAATCACGAATATATCGGATAGTAGTGAACTCTTGAAGCCGAACTGTATGCTAAACTGTGAGCTGATAAGATAAACGATTTGAATTTCAAATTTGAATTTGATGACTTGTCACTTTTAATGTGGATGTCAATTTTTTTTATTAGTGACACTTTTTTGTCATCAGAATCTTCTTCTCTTATGTTTATGCTTTTTCCTTTTATTGACCAATAATTGTAACATATATATTTTCAATTTTTTTGTTTTAGGATTATAGTATATAGTAAGAGTATTAACATACGTTTGTAAGTGCTATGGAAATGTACCAAAAGGCCCTTTTTCATTTTTTCTAATAAATTTTTGTTGCACAGAAAAAAAGTTGCATAGTAGGCATTCATGTAATTTTCTTATTTCTAAAATTATTGAAATACACTGAACATAGCGTATGTCTTCTTACCCTTAAGAATTAGGTTTTGGTTTTTTCATCTATTTCTTGGATAAGTAGAGAGTATCGCAAAATCTTTAAAGACTAAAATATATTTTTTTATGCGTTCGCAGTTAGGAATAGCACTGAATTCTGATTGGGCTGAACCTTTGACGACGTCCGCAGAGGATGCTGAAGCTGCTCAAAGATTTTGTACATACCATAAAATTTTTATTTTTATGATATTTATACATTCTCACAAATTTATAGGCATATAATATGCATACTTTTCTATAGTTCCTGTGCAATTTTAAATTTCACATGGTAGCAAAGGCAAAGAAAGCCTTTGAATTTTAAAGGAATTCCCCTGTAAAAAGAGTTATATATGTTGCTTAATATTTTCAGACGCATTTTCGATTGATGGATGCATCTAATTGTGCAGAATTGCTTTTCAACTCCAAATAACATTGTATTTGAGGCAAGAAAAAACCTTTAATTGTGTCATTATGGTACCCAGTGCATATATGGCTCAACAAGCACTAGCTTTATTGAAATTTGTCTATTAATATATCTATATATATATTCTATAAAAATACAAACTTTAAAGCAAAATATCTATATCAATGACATGCGAGAAATACATTTAACAGGGTTCAGTTTTTGAAATCTGGTTGATTTTTATACTTAATTTTGTCAATGCTTTTTATAATAGCAAAAGAAAGCCAAACGAAAATAATCAAGTTCATATTACAGAGATTTATGGATACTTTATTACCAGATCACATACAAGTTCATTTCACAGCTCAAATACAATTCAAGTTGTAAGGTCACAGTTCAATATATTATTGATTTGTTTATGCAGTTTGCATTTTAATGTACTCATGTTTATATATATGATGGAATGTGCATGCCTATGTGCCGAATAGTTAATTCAATTATTTAATGTTTTTCTTGAACTTTAGTGGAATTTCAACTGTCCTGGTTTGCTGATCCAGTCTTCTATGGAGAGTATCCCCCATATATGGTGGAACGTCTGGGTAGCCGTTTGCCATCTTTTACCCAAGATGAATCCGATTTGCTAAAGAGAACTGCCCCAAAATGGTTTGCTTTAAATCATTATAGTACAAACTTTGCAGCTGATCCGTATAGCGCGTTAAACCTTACTGGCGATGATTTAGAAGAAGCAGTTCGTGCAGATTTGAATAAAAGTTCAAGCACCTGGGTAAAATATGCTTCATATAATAAAATAAAATAAACTGTTATATTGATTGAACTGTAGTATGTAAGATTGCTTAAACTGAACTGTTAAAAAATTGTAAATGTTTAAAAAAAAAGAACTGAATAGTTTAAAAAAATCTATTAAACTCCAAAAGTAATGCTGTCAAATTCCTTGGATACATTTATTAATAAAATAGGATCTGACCTGTTATTTGAGTCAAACTGTCCTACTATATAAGCCAAACTGTAGTAGTAGTTCTCTTGAACTTAACTGAATTGTGGTTTATAAATGGTTATATCATCTTTAGTAGTTTCCATTGTATACTCCTTTGAACTGATTGCTAATGAAATGGATATTAATAAGTTTATGTTTCAATCTAAATTAGACACCTTTTAAATGAATACAAGTCTATAGATCTTATCAGGCGTATATGCGTTGTGATTCTATCAAAGCTAATATATTTCAAACTGACTGAAATCATCTTAAACTGCTCAAAATCAGATGAAATAATGCATTTCTACATATCGATAATATAAAGTAATGTTTTTATTTCAGGATTCCGATTTTGGCTCGATTATGACCGCTGTAGATATGAATGGAGACCTAATTGGACCTACTGCAGACAGGTATGTAGTTCAAACATGTCAGTTTTGTAGTTTTGTTGTCAATAATTTTTGTTCGAAGAAAATAACAATAGTATATATTATGGAGAATATACAAAGTGTTTATTAGCTTTCCACCAGCGAATCCATAAAATATAGACATATCATTTATATAAATAAATTATTTGTAACCAACAATTTCAACATTAATATCCAACCTAATCCTCTGTAATTCAATTTCTGCAAAATTAAGCTTTAGCTATTATGTCGTTTCTTCATGCTAATCCATTCATTTTTATTCTTGCGACATAGCAGATTTGTTGTTGACACATTTACAAACGTAAACGAATGGTATCACAATCAACAAGTTTAAAAATCTCTTAGTGCAAATTTCAGTTCAAAATGAAGACTAATCTGATATCGCTGTACTGCCGATGCCTTCATCTTATGAGAGGGAAACAGAGGATAGCATTCATTTTAAGACTCCTATTTACCTTGTTAAATATCATGTATCCGTTCAAAGCTATGAAGAAAATGAGCTCGTTCTTTGCACTTTTCTAAAAAATTTTTTTTTGCATCATATGATATGCTTCTTCAGCATGTATATGATGAACTTGAAGCAAAATTACTTTGGAAAGGTCACAACTTTGCCTGCCTAAACAGTAAATATTATGTGTTAGATACGCCGATGACGATTTACACAATTTAGTTGTCAAAATATTGTTCTAGGAACGATTTTTCAATGTATTTGCTCGTTTTGCTGAAATATTATGATGCCATATTTAGTAAATTTTTTTTATAGTCCGTGGCTGCATGTAGTTCCTTGGGGATTCCGAAAGATTATCAATTGGACATACAATAGATATAAAGTTCCAATTATTGTTACAGGTATGTAAACACATAAATGTACGCACTTTCCATAGTTATTTGATTATTTTCGTTGTTTCTTGCATAAAGAGTCTTGTATGCATTTCAATGCATAGTGAATAATATTCTGCTTTTACCAATGTGTAAAAATATTACGTTGAAATTTGTCATTATTGCATTGTGCAGTTCAACCATGAAGAATGAATTCCTAAATATAGTGACTTATTTATGTATAAATATCAGACTAATGTATATGGGCCAGCATTTACAAGTGATAAATTGAGTAATTTGGTCATTAAAATAGAAATTGAAAAAATGTATACATACATATGTTCATCTTTTGATGATCAAAATACTGACTAGTTGCGAATGAAATTGGAAATAATTATCGGCATTCTTATATCTAGAAAACGGGTGTGATATACCGGGTGAAAATTCTCTTGGACTGCCTTTTGTACTGCACGATGCATTTAGAATCAAATATTACCAGAGTTACATAGAGCAAATGAATCTTGCTGTCAAAGAGGATGGGGCACCTGTGATTGGATACTTTGCATGGAGTTTATTGGATAATTTTGAATGGGTTGATGGTAAGAGAGAAGAATATTTGTTTTTATTTAGTAGAAATTTTGGACTATTTCTAGAAATAAATTTGTGCAAACGATTGCATATTTACATCTTATATTGATTACTATTCTGCATCAATTCCTTCTTCAAGTTTTTCGAAGTATAGTTGAAAAGGTATCCCAAAATGTCAATTTCTATTTGTGTTTGTGCTTATTTGGAAGTGCCTATTTTTATTTTAGATTGATAATTTCTTTAAAAGAATGTTTGCATTTTTGCTTGTAGGGTACAGTAAGCGCTTTGGACTTATGTGAGTACATATATATATTTATACTTAAGCACCATTTTAAATTTATCCCTTGTTTGAGATGAAGCTGTTTTGCAGTTTTTGGCACATTCCAGTATTAATTTTTCTTATTCTCCTAAATGTTTTCTTCTCTACTTCTTTCTATAATAGCATAATTCATGAAACAAGTGAAAAAAATCGTAAATTTACTAGTACTAAGGTATGCATGAGCAGTAAATTTCAGATATTACGAATCTGTCTGGACTGCCAAATTCGTTAGCTATATCCGAAAATATCATGTACATATCAGAAATTTAATGCTGAACTTGGCACAGCATGACTTTATTTATTGCTATAAGCAAAAATTAGTCAACGTTCTATCCGAATTTTACTTAATATACATATTCGATTCTTCTCAATAAATTTTGTTTTTTTTGTTTTAGTTATGTAGATTATTCTACTGAGCTACGTTATCCTAAAGCTTCGTCAGCATGGTATGCAAAATTGGTTCGTTCATATAATGACGAGTCAGATAGCTTGGTAATATCGGATTCTCCATTACTGGCGAGTTCTTCAAGTGGCTCTCTAGGTACATATATTATGTATTTAATTATTCTAAAAGTGCAACTTTTATTACCTGGTGAATTTAAAATTCACAGTTGAAATGCAGTTGATATTCCATAAACTGATGCCATCAGTGATACCAAAAATTATCAATTAATTAAATATATCGGGTTAGAGATATTAATATAACATCAGCAAAGTCGGTGGAGTGTAAAGCTATTGTATAATAGAATATGTAACTTATTGGATCATCAATTTATAGTCAACTGTACATTTGACCCTCGAGGATTGTCGTGTTAGAGCAATACATAAAATGGAGCAATATATTTACGTCTATTTCTATAATAAGTAACGCTCTGGACACGAAAAGCTCTGTTTAATTTACAATTTTTAATGAGCATTATCTAAATTTGGATTTTTTGTTTAAAAAATAATTTGGATTTTTGTGATAAGCCGAATACCACCATATCTTCATATCTATTGGCTAACAAAATATATTTGATAATTTTGATATGTATCGTTTATATTTATTTTGTACATAATATACCGTGAATTAAAATTTGTGATAGATTGGATTCCATCTGTAATAGCTTTGATTGGAACTATTATTGTATTGATGAGTTTGGCCACAAGCGGATATTATAGTTGGCGTAGAAGGCACTATAAGCAAAATAATGGCACCGAGAATGGGTACTCAGCAGGAAATGATATGCCAAAAAATTTTCGTAAGTGTTTTTATTTGATTTTTCAAAACTGAAATATTCGTATGCTATGTAAATTTTCATATAGATCCATGCATTGTTACATAAGCCATATATATATATGTGCGTGTGGTCAGACATTCTGGCAAGCATTTACTTCATTTAGGCGCAATATGATGAATGTACGTATTTTGTTCAATACCCATATTCCGAAATACATATATTTATATGGATTCATGCATAGCCAAATGTATTCCTGAACTTTGAAATTTGCTGCAATGCTACACTATTATTATATCATTATTCCTTCAAAGTATAAATAGGAGTATAAATGTATATCATAATGTTAACATGGAATTTATAAACACGATTCATATATCAAATGAATTAAGAAAGTTTTCACCAAACTATTTTATTTTATTTGTAATAACTTCAATTTAATCTTGAATATTTTCCATTTTTTTTAATACAGGCTCTAGTATGTACTCGCTTGTATCCGAATCTTGATGTTTGAACCGACATTGCTTACAATTAGATGCAAAACATGAATGAAGACTTTTGGGCTTCATTTTGTTCATAAATTCTATACTTACAATTGCCTCGTCTTTGTGAAAGATATTTGTAGCCTTTGAAGTAAATGCTGGAAAATTCTACTGCATTCTCCTGAATATATTGCATACCTAGTTTCAAATTGTGTCGAATTGAGTATTGCAGAGATGCTATTCAAATTATCATGAAGATTATCATGTAAAACATTTACTTTGAACTTCAAATTCTCATTTTAAAGGAAAAGCCAAAAATTAACTGTGTCTGGCATTTGGTGTGCTTTATATTCAGGGGAGGATGGTATACAAATTTTAATATGCAATCCAAATATTCATGAACGTATTTGCAATAATCTATTTGAAACTCCCAGTTGAGTGTTACAAAAGCTCTGTGCAAATATTTTTGGGTACTGAGTTTTAGTTAAGCATTTTTTGTGTGCAAACTTGTTAATATAATCTGTAGGCACAATAATATTGTTAATATGGCTGGTAACAAATTGTTCAGATATAAAATTTAAAGAACAAGCCTTAAATTTGATTTCGTGAATTTGTGATACCCTTAAACAGAGTAATCATCTAGCAGTAGATGATGGCATGGACAGTGAGGAGGAGAATAGCTAAGTAAATTTCAAAAGAAAAGGCTGCAATCAGAACAAACCCTTATTTTGGAGGGATATAATAGGAAATAAAACTAATCATTCCGTTTGGGTTATGAGTTATGTTCGCTTGCATACATCAAAAAATATGGCCAAGTTATCGGCTTCAACCAAGATTTTGCTATCTTTAATGTTATTCTGCGGAACTTTCTTAATACGAGAGAGGAAAATAAACGATTGCATTTTTCAATACTTCCATTTACTTTATTTGAACTCTTTTTTATATTATTATCTGTCATTTCTTTGAAGCATGCATGTACATCAGAAAGAAATTTAAAAAATGTTGGTGCAATGTCTTCCAGTAGATAATTTTTCAATACAGTGACCAATACATGTATGTGAGAAAAAAGTGTGAATGAGGCAGAGGTTGTTGCAATACTAGGATTGCAGCAGAAAGTAAACATAATAGTAGATAAAGCAGACCATGACAAGAAAACACAAAGCAACTCAAGATCAAGTGTAGTGCAATAAATGAAAAAAAACTGATCCTGACAACTAAGAGCCAGAGAGCGTAACAATGAAAAAATAGTATTCCTGTGAAGCAGAGAAAAAATAAAAATGTAGGACAAAATCAGAATGGAAAACCAGGGTATTGTAGACTAAACATTGAAAAATCAAGCACAAAAACTCTCGGTCCCTTATGAGCCAAACTTTACATGAAGAATAAGGAAGAAGGAACACCCATTATTCAAAAATTAAATGAGAAATTGTGCTAGAGATGTATCAGAAATTAACTTGCATAATAAATTAAATCGATTTCTACATATAGCTGCAGATATTTGTCTTCGGAATATTCTTTAATATGTTAGTCATATTCTCGAAGTGTCTAGTCACATAATATTCCTGAATTAAGTAATGTGTTGGAGAAGTGAAGCTATTTCTGGCAATGCAGGTCAAGATATTAATGCATATTTGAATTATCACTCTCTTGCGTTGTTTGCCTGTCTTGGCATGCGTCACGGCAAGATGCTTTCCTTGTGATCTGCTTAAGGCTTAACAAAAAAGATCCTTTTAGATATAACAAAAGTACAGATAAGGATGATAGTTGATGTAAATAACTCTCATGGCGATAAAATAAGACTACAAGAAGGCATAAAAATAAAGACCAGTTGTTGGCTGTGCTATAGAAACATGGAGCAGTAATCAAACTAATCTCAACTTTCCGACTATGTCACATACGTATATGCATACTAGGATATGGTTGGAATGGAAGAAGAAAGATGTATTATAATATATTAGTGTATACCTATATGTGGACAATGAGGCTCAGCAGAGAGGGTAAAGTTCAATGTGTAGCAAAGAGCAAATAAGCAGCAAAGCAAAAAAGACTTAATAAAATACAGCAGTTTTAGACTTGAAAAGAGTGAACGAAAATATATGACTGAAATAATAAACATGTTTCCGCTAGCTCCTGCAGTATACCCACTTAAAGTGTCCTTAATACTAGCTCTGTGGTGAATCTTGCTGAATCTTTTAGTCCATGAGTAAAACCATACTTTTTTATTAGCATGCTTGCGAATATTCTAAAACTAATGAAACTATCCCTAAAAATTAATTTTGGTAGAAGTAAAGTGGAGTATTAAAGAATAGGCCAAGTAAAGCAAGGTAATAAGATTGATGACAACTCTAGATTAATATCCAGCTAATTAAATATCAGAGTTTGAAGTACCATGATAGAAAGTAAAGCAGAGTTTAAGAATCTGACCATTGTTGAAGAGGTATTATGATATAGAACATGTGTAGGTAGAAAGTAAGTGAAGGTTTCCACAGAACCATGAAGAATACAACATGTGGCATTATAAGAAGACGTAGAACAAATAAATCTATTAAATGACTATAAATAAGTGTTGACATAAAGGGTTGGTATAAGAACACAATAGGGATAATAGGTGCAATGTGGCAAAAGATGTAGAAGGTAGGAAAAGCACAGGCAAAATATAATTGAAATTAGGTAAACACAGGTGAACATAAACATGTTTAAGCAGTTATACTGTAATAATTTGTAGAGATAGTAGGATCAGCAAGTATCCTGGTAGATGCATTGTATTTAGGTTACCCATAGACTGAGAATGGAAGTTGTGGATAATTGTAACTCAAAGCCGTTATAAGGCATTTGAACTTTTGAGACTGATCATCATTGTGAAGATGCTTGCATTTCAGAATAATAGCAAGGAATAGGTGACAAATGCTGATTAGATTGGTTACTTGCATATTTGAAACATCTTTGAGCATTAAATGCAATCCTTAGTTTAGAAGCCACTAGTGAGTGTACGTTGTGTCAATGGAAGTGTAATGAATGGACTGAGTGTCTGCTATGAGTTATGTATACCAAAGGTGGTGACAAATCTTCTTTCTCACATAAATTAGATTCACACAATATCTAGGTTGGATGCTGCATTCAAGAAGGAGACAACGACTATGTTGGTGTTTGGATTGTGCAATGAAAGCAGGTCTTGAACAGCACACAATTCCTGGTAGGCTACAAGGTTTCTACTACTAATAATTGTAAAATTGTATTACAGAATTTTAGATGTTATTTTATCTTAAGTGGGTCATTACTATCTATAGTAACAAGAGATGAGGATGAAACTGAGTGGAGCTCTCATCCAGTGTTAGAGATACACAGTGTATAAGAAAAAGTAGAATTAACATCTTTGCAATTTTATTGGCTTATCAGGTAAAGCCATGGCTTTGGATAGCAGATTTCTTGTTCATTGACTCTTTACAGTGGTTTAAGTTAGTCTGGTTGAAGCACTAAGGGTTCTAGGAATGCAATTTAAGGAGTTAACTATCATCAACATGTTACTTATTTGTCTGGGTTGAATGGAAGTACAGTAACTTGTCAAATTATAACTGAAAGGAAAAAGTGATCTTGCACTACTCTTGACAGACTTCTATAAGATAATAAATAAAAATCAATGGAACAGAATAAAAATGATAAAATTTGCAGGAAATTATACTGCCGGTAAAGAAAGCACTGTAGGTAAATAGCACCAATATTGGTGCAACATTTGTGAGGATACAAATACAGGAGAAAAAAGCCTTGAAATGTAGAAGACAAAAAAAACACAAAGAAATGGAAAAAAATGAGGCAAACAGTTTTCTAGAGGCAGAAAGAAAAAGAGGGTATAATTGTTAATGAGAAAGTGCCAGACTTATTATCCTTAAAAAGTATAAGTAAAGAAGATATGATCTTTCAATACTTGGAAGCAAGAATGGCAATGTAAAGCAAACAAAAAAAGAAGAGAATCAGTCACAAGTACTAGGAGTATAACAAACAGGTGGCAAACTACTCTATCAGAAAGTGCGATAGTAGAGAAATAGCAATGCTCCTGCTAGAGAGATAAAAGATGAAGTGTGCCACTAAATACTAGAAGAAAACCAAATTGAAAGTGAACCAAATTGAAGACAAAGAATTGCGTATGTGGAAGATGAAAGTGAGTCTCCAACATTTTTGTAAAATGCTGCTAACTGTTGTATGTCACTGTTAGGAATTAACTTGTTAACTGTTAAATTTGTGTTATAGCTGTGGAATTCTGTTTTATGGCAAGTCATTGTTTTGCATATTGGAACTCTGAGTCTGTGGCAAGCCATTGCTGGATTTTGATGATGGGCTAAGTTTGGAATTTGTGTGTTGCTGTGAAGTATGTTTCACTTCCAGTAATACAAATTATGTTTGTGTAAATATACTCTCTGTATTTAGTTCTGAGTTTTGTTTGATACACATTCATATCAGTCATATCAGAAGAAAGGATACTATCATGTGCTGAATTAATTTAAAAGCAGCAAATAATGCTACAGATTGATCTATTCGAGGGAACACATGAATAATCACAAACATCGGAAGCTGTGGTGTTAGAAAATATTTAAACTATGAATTGAAATGAAATGAATTACAACTTACAGTCTTGAACAGAAATTGATTTAGTAGCAGTAAAATCCTTGACATTGACTAGCAAATATATAGATTAAGATAAAATTTGAAAAATATTGACAGGCTTAATAAGTTGTAAAATCATCGTAATTTTTCTTACTTGTCCAGATGATGATTTTGGGCTTATAGTTTAAACACATTATTACCTCATATTTCTTATCTTGGAACTTATTTACCTATCATGTTAAGGCACTTAATAACCTGTCAATTGATACTATGAAGCTGAATTATGCTTTAAAATCAAGCTGATTAGTTGTTATCTCTAGGTCCGTTTAATTTGTTTTTTAGTTCCAAAAATAAATTGCCTACGTTACAATTAAGCACTTTGTTATAAGTCCAAATAGATGCAGTATGGATGCGACATACTAATTTAAAAAGTGTGAATTACAATTGCTAGAGACTCTACAAAAATCAATGCTTGAATATATCCTGTGTGATATTTACGTTTTCTTGGATATTACTCGGTCATCAGCAGCCTTTTTCAAAGTAAAAAAAGGTCCAGTAATTGAAACATTCATTTAGTTATGACTATAATTCAAAATCTAAAACAGTTAAAATTTCAAAATTGAACTTTTTCTGATATATGCTATAAAATGATTTCACTATTGCAAAGCTAGTTCAAATAATGCTTGTTTCAAGCTATTTTTTATTTCTTATTGCTTTTTTCTGAAATCTAAATGTTCAAATAAAAACCTTTAAAGTTACTGCAAAAATTTAGTCAAAATTTGGAGTTCTTTTTCTGTGAGTAAATAATTAAAAAAATATTAAAAAGTATATTTAAAAAATGCAAGAACAAAAACAAGGAAATGCACCTATAGCATATATATTACGTATAGAAGTATACAATTTTGGAATATATTTATTTTTCCAGTGATATATCAAGATATTTCTTATAGATATTTTCTAGCTCTTTGGTTAATACATCATGTTTAATTCTTTCTTTTTCTAAATGCTTTTTGAGATGTGTTTCGTTGACTCTGGTTTTGGCAAGCATCTGCAGAGAAATCATATATATAAAATTAGAGAAAGAAAAAATTATTTTAACAGATTTCTTAGCATCATCGTAGTAACATAACTAATTATTCTATGTGACGTGGCTTATTCATAAACTATTCCTTTTTTTATTTTACAAATAAATTTAATAAATTTCTCAAGGAGAAGGCGGAAAAGTAATCAATGTCCAACTAGTCAATAGAAGTTGAGTCTTTCATAACTATTTTTTACAATGAGCCTAAATTACAAATTTCCTAAATATCAAGGAGAATTTGGACATAGAATGTTTGCACCAACCTCTATCAAAATTCGATTTTGATCCTTGATTTTACTGTTTTCTGCTTGGATTTTGCTATTTATGCTTTCAGCTCTATCAACCTATAAAATTCAACATATTTCTTAAAATATAAAAAACACTGAAAATAAATAAGTACATATGTACTTAGTCCATTGCAATAGTCATCTATTTCAGTATAATTTCACAGTCAAAATAAAAGATTTGGATAAAAAAAGCAAAATTTGCAATAAAATATAAACTTTTCATCTACTATAGAACAGTCTAAAATTTTTTGAGATGGCAATGATTAACATCTTTTCATTCGCAATAAAGAGTCAGTAAGTTGCTGAAAGGTTCAGAATATTTCATCTTTAATAAATTTTACTTGTAGCATTTGAATAAAAAAGTTATATTGTATCCGAGTTTATTTTCAGATTTTTTAGATAAAATAAATTTTTCGGTGCATCCTACAAATTCTTTGTATATCAAAAGTCTACTGTTCTATAGATCTTCCAAAATTTTTTCTGGAAATAAAACATTTAGTTCATTTAAATGAATTAATGCTAAAAGCCTTGTCTCGAAGCTATTACTTAAGAGAGGTTCTACTCTATTTCATTCATGTTTCAAATATTAAATTAACTAATGCACCTGAATTTGCATATCAGAAAGCCTTTCCCTTAGTGCCTCTAATTCTGCGGTCGATTCTGAAATATTTTCTCCTCCCTCGATCTTCCAACCCTCATCAGTAAATATTAAATTAGTTGGTCCTAAGTTTATTTCTAATGCAAGCGGCTCAGATCTATTGAGGCGTATAATACATTAATACGTACGTATGTACTGCAGTAATCAGAATAACAATCCTGAATTTATCATATTATATATTGTAGAACTGCTGGAACTGAAAAAAAGTAATGTAGAAGATATGATGCAAGTGAGGAAATGCACATATATATATATATATATATGGATTACGTTTTTTGGGAATTACTTAATATTTCTGTCAATATGACCATTGAAAATGTGATGAAAGTGCAGAGAGGTAAGATAAAGCTCAAACTATAATCGGGTTTCAATATTTAATAGTTTTTTCTAATGTAAATCAAGCCTGAAAGAACGAAACATGATATAGTAAAAGTTCATGACAGAAAAGGAGTGGAAAGCCAATGAGAAATCAAATATAATGGCATGTACATTAATTGCAATGGATTCAATTTAAACCGATATTCTACAAATGAAAAATTATGAGCAGGCAAAACTAGACATTCTTCTGAAAATGTAGATAGCATTTTTTATAGAACTTGGTGGATGAATGTATAGTATATGTAAACGAATACAAATCATTGCGATATAAAACAAACTACGTTAAGCACGTTTCGCACATTATCTCACTTGACTCCCATTTTTTACTCATTTTCCTACAGAAGTTCTTATCTTGCTAGTGGCAAGTTAACGAAACATTAAGTTGTTGAACTTCTCGCTATGCTATTTTTAAACAAGTAACTGCCTTCTTGAGAGTCAAATTGAAATTGATATTGTCAAGATAAAAATATTTGAAAATTGACTCATTGAGTAACTGAGTCGCTAGTGTAAAAATATTTGCGCCTATATAGGTGATCATACAAAAAATGCGTTTGCGCCTAAATCATTTTAATTATATCACGCACTTAAACACGAATCACAAAGTATTGTCAATGACGTCATATTGATTATCATCTCTTTACACAACAAATTGTTTAAAACTAAAAACTAATAACCTTCAGTTTAACAAATTTGAACTTACGACCAAGTAGATTGTGACGAGCACAAAAGATTATCAATACTATCACCTAAGGAATCTCACAATTGAAATAAATTATACATTTCTACATCAAATTCATAGCTTTCCTCAGAGAAAGTTCCCATCAACGACTCCAAGATAATAAGTTACATTATCAATGCAACCAATTTAATTGCAAAAAACTTCTAGATTGAATGTAAATATTATTTCGGGCACACTTTACACTTTTTGGGGATACACCACCATTAGAGATGTAATCATGCTGGCTGAACCTAATTCACTCTTAGTCAAAGCGATAAAGTAAAAATTTTCATATGATTGAATTTTGCAATGCTTTAGTATATCTAAAGTTGTCATAAGATACTACCCGATCGGTATAAATTAGAAAGAAATGAAAATAAGGCGCATGGGACAATGTAGTGCTAAAATTTTATTGGTTCTCTTAGTTGAAACCATTTTGTGGCCTAAGGAATTGCCAAAATGTAAAAAAGGAAAAAGAAGTGCACTCAAAAGTACACTCAAAAGTACACTCCAAGTTAGAACAAAAAATCATGATATAAAATAAAATTACATTGCATATCTTTTTGATAATTCAAAGTTTATACATTTTACAGAGACTTTGACAGCCCTTAGAATATGTTTATACAATTTTGGACTTTTTTTGGCATAGGTGACAGTGAGTCAGTTTTTTTATTGTGAATGTAAGCAGACAATAAAACTTGTGCTGCTAGTATGAATCAAGGAATTTGCAATCACGAATTATTAAACACAAATTTGATGTAACTGATGCAGTTAGTGCTTATAGCACAAGTTTAATTTATAAGATAGTTCAAATGCCAGTGGTGCAATGCATTGACAATACTACCAAAAAAATGTTTATTGCAAACTAGTTGAACCAAAAATTTTTGCTTATAAATTTTGCATTTAAAAATGGATTCATTTCTGCTGAAACTTAAAAGTTTGATGCAATCACGTATCACTTAGCTTTGCCAAGTACAGTCAAAGCATATTTCATAAATTTGTTTTCTAAGCAAATTATCATGCATTGCTCATGCAAGATATTTTTTTGTTTCATGCAAGATATACTTAAAAAGTACTACGGGAGAATGACTTGCTGAAATAAACTGAATTCAGACAATTTCATTAGAATTTTTTTCAATGGTTTCTGTGTTTCATGGCAACCTGTGCATGCGTTAGTCAGCAACATTCTGGCATGCACAAACATTTTTAATTCGTTTTTTTGTACAAGTTCTGTACATAGTTTTTTATTTTTCCCGCAAATTCTCAAAATGTTTCAATGTAAACAAAACGTCATTCACACGACAAACAATTTTCATTTCTTCGTGACGTTTGAGCCAAAAACTGTGTGATTATGTTTGAGAGAAATAAGCTTAAACAAAACTGCTTATTATCGAAAAGTATAAACTTGAAGAAACTTCTCATCGGAGCAATCAATTTTAGTCAAAAGTGAACAAGATTAAAAATATTTTTGCCTTTTCTTCGAATATACAGCATAATTTTAACTAAACTTCACTAACTCAAATTGCAGCAAATTTCTGGCATAATGAAACTTTCTGGACCACCAAATAAATTTGTTACTCATGAAAATCAGTGGCTAGGCTTAGTGCATGCTACCTTTTAGTTTATTCGTAACAAGTGATAATTTATTATAAGTGAATTCGTTTTACACAGAGATAGTTCAAAAGATGACAATAAATGGAAAAATACTTTTATGTACACGGTCTTTACACTTCATGATCAAGTCATTTTTTTGGAATATCTCATCTTGAACATTGCATTTCGAGTCTTTTCTTGGCGTTCTCGAGCAATCACTCTGAAAAAAGAAAAAAAATATTTAAAGCAAAAACCAACTTTTTAAACTGACATTAGTTCAATGCACAAATCGATTGGTAGATTTTGATTTTATTTATAGTTCCTTAACAAATCTCATGTTACCTACTAATATTACAAGGATAAATGCCAGATAAAATCGTCGTGCCATCTGTTATCTGTTTTACATTTTAGGTAGCATTATGTCATGTATATTGTTATTGGCATTACACATCATTTTACTTGGAATTGCTGCATATTCATTTCTGTTACATGAATTCAACATATACTCACTTGTATTATTATATATTGCAGTCAAAAAATAATGTTGACATACCTGTCAGTGCTGTTAACATTAAATTCCATGTAACGCGCACCACCAGCACCGCTTAGTTCGCTCATACTGCCTACTCTTCTTTGTACCTTCGAAACAACAAAATTTCCAAATTAGTTTAAAACCTTAGATTAATATCTTTATGTAGAGAAAGTATGTACAACTTTAAAATGACTCTGCCCGTAGACGTATAAAAAAAGAGATAAATAAAATTAATTACTACAGCTTGAGATATGCATATACTTCATAATAACTTGGTTAATTCATGCAGATACAAATGTAAAAATAATATACATAAATAAACATTTGCGGTACACTTCAGATCAACTCTTTTTGTACATATTCATTATACTTTAGAATCACGATATATATGCAAATACATGCATTTACTTTCATAATTTTTTCTTTATATAAATTAATATTCTCGAAATTAATGAATGCTCAGACATAAATACATATGTATCAGAATCTCTCCTCACAGAGCTACACATATATATATAGATCAGTATTACTTCTTATCGATGTAAACATACAAAAAAAGAAAATTTTAGATGCAATTCATATGCTTTCCAACGAATTTGCATTACTAACAAGTTAACAAAAATATTGTACCAAGCTAGGCATCATATTTTTGGATATAATGAATATATTCGTTATATTCAAATTTTAATGTTATTACCCATACATGCAAATATACGCACAAATGTCAAAAGAAATAATTCCTTGTATATGCATACATACAGACATTTTTAATAAGTACCTTTGCCCGACCAAGACCGAATTCATCAATTGCATCTACAGTTGATCTTTCAAGGGCTTCATTTTCTTCTTCATCCGCCTAATAATTAAGTAATTACATAAAACTTTCTAGAATAAGTCAAAATAATAAAATGCATAAACGAAAATTGACTTTAACAACTAATAAATCATCCGAAACGAGGAAAATTGCTATTTCGAGTAATTTTTTTTGCGAGCGTAAAAATTCTACTAAACAAAAACGCAAACTTTAAGAACATGAAATACGTCAATGTGAAAGAGAAACAGATGAAAATACTAGTTTTTAGTGGGTCAAACAGATCATAGGGCTAGAATAGCTATAATTTACAACTAAAAAATATTAAGTCACTACATGACTTTACGGAGTAAATACTAAAAAAATATAATTTTGAAGAATAGGCCTGTGAACCTACAAAAAATTGATAGAAAATGAGAAAATCATCATGAATTGTGAATAATGAAAGGAAACGTGAATCTGATTGGTTAATTTTGAAATTAAGAACAAATTGAAATGCATATATAGGCATATTCACCTTGTCCGCATCAGAGTTGAGAACTGTTGCTAGAAGATCCAATTCAGCAGCCTTTCATGGAAAAAACAATGCATTAATTAATGATGCCCTAAAGTGCAAGTGCATTAGTTGGAACATTAATAGAGAATACCGAAAAAACATCCAATTTTGATTGCTAAACTTTCATCTCACATATACTCTAAAGGCTCTGTAAATTTGAAAGGGCCAAAGAATCATTTTGAAAGGTTTATAATCTATTTTTTCCATTATCTGTATGCTATTCTACAATTCAACCATGTTTCATTTAATAAAAAAATTAAGCTAAATAAAGGTTGGCAGCTTTATAAAAGAAGCAGTTAAATTCATTTAATTAACATATAATACAAAAGCAACCACAAAATCATACATATATGCACTTTTACCTTATTTTTCAGCTTTGACCCTTCCATTGCATTTGCATGTTCCACGAGATCTGCCACTACCTAATGTACATATTATATTGACAGCTGCTTTGTGTACTAGATAGGATACAAAACGTTCTAGAACATTTATAACGATCCTAGAAAATATGTATGCTGAAGTAGGTATTAATATCACTCTTTGCTTTCTTTTGCTTACTCCGTTACATCATAAAAATACTATAGCTTTATCACATAGAAGTGACAGTAATAAAATTAGACAATTCTTCATATTATACACTTTTTTATAGAAAATAAAAAAATGCAGTTTTTTTATTCAGGTACTTAGCTTATTTTGATCAAAGAAAGTAATTTTTTTAGAAAATAATTCATCTATCCTTGTCTAGCTATTTCATAGTCTAACATTTCAAAACGGAAAATTATGAAATGGCAAAAGTATAGAATGGCCCATTAAACATTTTTTAACTTTCAAAAGTAATCATGAAATTTGACATTTCAATACTCAATAGGAGTTGAAAAGTCACTAATGTATAAATTTGCCCTTTCAAATATGGGCAGAACTGTATAGCTGATTAATCGTGTGATGCAAATATATAAAATCTATAAAGGGGAGTCATCATTATCTTCGAATCATCCCTGCACCACGAGTCATAAGTGCATGGCGAGTCATTGCTTCATTTGAATGTACTACAAATCAAATCAAACAGGTCTTCAGTAAAATATTGTACGCTTCATAGGTTGAAGGTAGTGAACATTCTATTCCAACAATACATAACCCTTAAAAAGTCCATATAATACCTTAAATGTGTACCCTTGATCTACTAGATATTGCTGCCTCTTTGCACTGAAGTACATTTCACTTGTTCCCGTACTAAATAAAACAAAGATAATTAGCAAATGAACAAAGAGCTGAAAAGGATATTCAATGTAAAGGAAAAGGCAAAAGTCCATTAAAAAATTACTTCCAAAAGAAAAACAGATAGCCGAATAACAGCAAATAATTACAAAGGCAAAACTTATAACAAATACGTTTTAGTATAAAAATATAATGCCAAAAAGAATGCATTTATATTCTTTACAAACAATTCTGAACTGACCTGACGAGTGTATAAAAAAAAGCATTAAAACCATCGGACATATTTGCCTTTGGCCTCAAAATACGCCCTAGACGTTGCGCCTCTTGACGGCGACTTCCAAAATGACTCGAAACCTATTAAATACATAAAAACATTACTGGGTGAGATACTATTAAGATATTTCTAGCCATGACTATTTTTGCCATGTAGTTGTGCATGTCGATATTATATATTGAAATCATACTTCAACACTGAATTGCTTTTACGTAACTGCATATTCAAATAATGGCTAGCATATTGAATAGCATACTAGTATTATAGTCTTTCTACATGTTGACATGTATAGCGAGGTACGGCAAGTTATATCTTAACTGACTCTGCTGGACTGGATGAGTGGTACTCAGTTAGAGAGTCAATTTAAAAAAAAAGATTACTTTAGAGGGTTTCTTCTGTAGTACAACTTCAAAATAAGAAGAACTCAATGAATGAAATTGTGCCTTAACTATAACGGGGAGGGGGGGGGGGCGAGCGCGAACATGAGGCCAAATAAATAACTTGTCTGTATGTACATAAATAATAATCAATGCACCTGAATAATTACATTGGCTTCAGGGATATCAATAGACGTATCACCAACCTAACAAATACGAAAAAAAATAAATTTTTTGCAAAAATTAAAAATTTATCATTATTTATTTTCAGCTATTAAAATGAAATATCTACATATGTAGGTTGGAAAGCCAACAGCATATATAAATAGTACTCAAAATTCTACATATAGATACCCATTTCATATTTATATTTAACAGTAAAGAATGAAATGAATGCATATTTTGTTAATCAAATTGAAAGACTAAAAAACACCTATTTAATATGATTCATCAAATGAAAAGAAAGAATTTAAAAATTATTCTTTTTGTATTTTCTAAAATAGAAGAACGAGCTAAAAATTGAGGACAAAGGTTTAAATATAGGTTCATATCTTTTTTACCTTGCTGAGACCGATACAATTCACTAATGTATTTAGTCTGAATAGTCCTAAAATTCGCTGACGCTCTGCTTCTCTTGTTCCACCATATATATATGGAACTCCCAAGAGCTGAAAACATATGTATATATTCATACACTGATATCATTAACAAAGCTTATGAACATTTCAAATGCCAGAATAAGAAATATTGTTCAAACTATAGTATACTATATGTCAATGCTGTCCCCAGAATTATGTCACAAACGAAGGGTCACAATTATAGAAATATCCATCAAAAGCTATTCTTTTCAAATAAATATACAAAAAGCTTAGCATGAACTTTCGTTTGGGATAAAATTCCGGGTTAAAGGTAGAAAAGCTATCATATATAGTGAACGAATCGAAGTTACCTCTGAATATCGACGAAGAGCAAATACATTGTCTGCAAATAAAATTACTTTGTCGCCTCTTTCTTGATGATACTGCATATAAATACAAATGTATTAAAACGACAAATACAATGCAGAACAATTTGTTATTCAAATCAATTTTTTTAGTTTAATCTAAATATGTAAATAATTCAATTCGACATGATTTGAAGAATTTAAATATTACATTTTTTTCTATAGTAGTGATATGGACATAAAACAGTTATATACTTGATTTGATAAACACATTCAGAGATTAGATTGCATAACGAGTATGAATAATGCAAACGTATTCACCAAGGAAAAAGAGCAAAAATTGACTGTTCAGAGAATTAAAGAAATTAAACTTTTTCATAAATAAAGGTAAAATCAAGCCTTTCGTCTAATTAATGTTATCACCTGAACTAGGAATTCGCATGTTCTGAATTTGTTTGGATTGGTAACATACAGTAGTTCTCGTTTACGATGATTCATCCCTTCCCCTTCTTTAAGGTACTCTCGGTAAAACTCTGCAGTCATAGGACACCACGCTTCCACACACTATATAACAACAATATTTATACATAGTAAAAACAATTATAGAGCACATATGTGCTATAAATTAATTCTAAATGGATCTAAAGAGAAATATAACAAAACTAAAAATAACATACCAATTCAAAATTAGATAATATATATCATTAACGATAAGCAAATAATGACCAATCCTGCGCATCAGAGCTAAGGATGCTTGCAAATTCAATTTGGAAATACCATCTAAGTTATCATCCCTAAAACAAGAATCATAATGATACAATTCAAATTTAGGCATTGGCCCTAGTTTAAGAACCTGCACATTTGCCAGGTACCCTCCAGCAGTAAGATCCATCCAATTTGCTTCATATAATTTAGGACCTAAAAAAGATAAAAATTTAAAGCTTCTGACAAATTTTTGAAATTATGATCGGATATTTGCAATCTATGCTGCATATTTGAATCATGAATACATTAAATATTGGCCTGTAGAATTTCAACTGTATTCTGAACTGTGAGCTGAAAAGTGATAAACTATCGGCATTTCAAATTTGATGATTCGTAGCTGGAAAATGTGGAATTGAATATTTATGGTTATAGAGCTCGTTGTCAACCAAATCATACTCTCTTGTGATTGTGCCATATACAACTCTTCTACTATCAAATACTATAAATAATAGTCTTTTTGATAGGACGAATAAAATTGAGTAGCGCTTTTTGGTGAAATATACTTTAAAAATTCCCTCCGAACATAACTATGCCTGATTTATTTTAAGACAGCACCAATATTAAGGCTACACACCAGTACATTATCTGTATACGGGTCTTGCATAATACATAACTTTGAATTAAGCAATATTTAAAACACCACAGTGCATATTTTTATGTGCGCAGAATTATCCTCTGAGATAAATATCAATTTTTATAGGTGAAATTTTGTATAAATTGATGTATGGGTGGTTATCTTAGAGATCAACATCAAAAACATTTATTACTAATTATTTTATTAATTAAGAGATTTGCATATATTTTACGGATGTACCAGTGTACAGCTTGAAATGTTATTGTAAATAATTACATACATTGATAACTTTTGACATTAATTTTTCCTTTGATTTACACATATCCACTGATTATAGAAATTTAATAGATTGCTATTGATACATGAAGACAAAACTAGTCATATCTATTATACATTTGTTTCATTTATACAGACAAATACACTATACAATCCAGTATACTAGCCACTAATTTAGCATGTAATTATAGAATAAGTTCCCAGAACAATTTTTAACAAGTGTAAATGTGCTTTTCAACCTATAATATCACTGCCGTTTTTTTATGAAATCAAAAAGATAAAAGGTCATTAAAAGATGTATATAATACATATACAAGTATGATATATGAATTAATCAATCATGAAAGTATTTTTACATGATCTTCTGATTTTTTGAAGAAAGATCGTTTGAAAGTTGGAAAAACGTACTTAAAAAATTGACATTTTTCTCATTCTTGCAACATTTTGCTTCATTCATACAATAAGCTTTAGATTCAACACATTTAACTTATAGCAAAAAATCATTGATTTGTATTGTGTTCAAGTGCAGATTTTAGGATGTAACGATTATCTAAATCAATGGTGCAGACAAATTCGTAATATCTGAAATTTACTAATTATTTATTGCATATGTATATAGAGTTATGTTTGAATGTCTGCATATCTGTATGTATCAATATGTACATAAATATAGGTATAAACGTACCTATAAGAAAGTTTAAGTCAGATATAAGGTCATCCTCTCTAACTAATGTTGCAGTCAATCCTAGTTTACAGTGCGCATTACATATTCCAAGGACCTGAAATTTAAAAAATTATACCCAAAAAATTTGAAGCAAAAAAGTCACACTGTGTTCAAATTCAGATTTAGATTTTTGTATATAATGAATTTTCAATGTAATGAATGAATTTGATGGTCTCGAAAAATTTGCTGGATCCGAAGTTTACTCTATAAAGACGAATTTCTACATAAATTCGTATACGAGTTAGATGATCAAGTTTCATATGCCAATACTTTTATGTAATGTTATATATGCAATTCACTATAAAAGTATTATATTGTATACGTAAAATGAACACACTTATGTATACATAGAATGCATATATGTCTGTGTAAATGCGATTTCAATCAAAATTTATCTACACAGCCAGATTAATTTAATGCCTTCAAATTTCATCCTATCACTAAACCGGTTCTTAAAAATGCATTTGGCATTACACTTTCAAGGGGATTTTGAAAAATTTGCAATCAATTTCAATGAAATTTAATTACTTTTGCCATCCTAAAATAGGAATGAAAATTCACCTTTCTAAACATTGCAGCAGGTACCACGTGAACTTCATCCAATAGCATCAATCCCCACTCTCTTTGGCGAATTTGATTGATGATCATATCAACATCAGCAGCTCGGCGTCCACCAAAGCTTAACATACTATAACAGATGTTAACATTTAGTAAATGATAAAGTAAGTAACAAATTATGAACACCTGTCATAATTTCATTCCAATCTTTGAATTCGTTTATTCACTAAAAAAGCTACATACAAAATGGAAAAAATGATAGGCTATCTACATTGATGATTAGCCAAATTGACTGACATATAGTATATTTACTAATACTATCATTGCAAGTAAAAATTCAATTGCAAAGTGAGGCGAAATATGAGTAGAGATCAGCAAAAGTTGAAGAGTTCAACTTGCTAAGAAAAGGGTTAAGACGTACCCAAAAACGTACATGTATATTACAAAAAAATATTAATACTAAAAATAAAAAATGGAACCTTTTTAAACATTTACAGTTCGGTTTAAACAGTTCAATTTGCAATACAAAACATTTCGGAAAAAAGGAATTTCTTGGGACCTTCAAATTATTAGTTATAAGTGAAAATTCGTAATCTGAAGTATTTCTAGTATTCAAAATTATGGAAATATATAAGATAAAGTCAATATTTCGTAAACTTATATCATCAGTTACACCAAAAGTTATCAGTAGCTTGATTGAATATATCGAATAAGAGATGTCACTATTCACCAGCAAACGGAGTTGATGGAGCAGTGAAACTACCAAATGATATTATTTAATGGACCACCGATACATGGAATATCAACCGTAGATTGCTAATATCAAACATGTTATTAATAGTTTCACTAACCTGTACGTAGTTATCAACACGCAGGCATCAGGATCAATTCTGTCTTTGGCATCACTTGTAAAGCAGCTAATGTTTTTATCCGGTATATCCGTCCAAAGTTGAAATTGATATTTCCACTGAATAACACTAACACCGGAGGTACATAATACTAGGGTACTCTTCTTAACAGTTGAAGCTGCCGTTACTCCGGTTAACGTCTGAAAGTACATAACACGTATGTATGTTAGAGTACATTGAAATGCTGCAAATATCTCCTTCCTTGACAAGTAAAAATTGATCTGTGAACTAACTTACGTAATCTCTATAACTTTCATTTTAAATAGTTGGTTCGAATCTCAATGCAAATCAATTTTTACCCACACTACTAGATCTTAAATGTTGGATGTAGATATACATATATAAATCAATAAGCATTGAGTTATTGAGCTTAACTGAATATTGAGCTGGGAACTAACAGGAAAGAATCTACTTTTATATTACTTTTATTTTAAAGTTTTTTTGTGACTTGCCACTATAAATGTTAATTTCTATCCTTATGGTTCATATTATTCGATTTGCTGTAAGCCAAAACTTTATCTCTTGCGTTTCATGATATTTTTCTGTAGACTATTTAATGCAGCATACACGGTGGCTTTAAAGCACCATAAGAAATTTGGCCAATCACAGTGCAACCAGTCCTTTGTGGTACACAAAGGACCCATCAATGCAATAAACCATTAGCATTAGTTCTTTGCCCTGTATAAAGGGTATTTATACAATACACGGTTAAACCATTGTTCCCGATAAGCTTTTCATACATGCTAAATTGGCACTAAAATGAATAGTGTACTTTTGATTATTGCAATCTTTTCACAAGCCACATTAAGAGTGATTTAACACATTTCTAGATTAAACATATTCTATGAATCATTTCTACTGAACTGTCATGGCCAACTGCATTTGAATCCGCAGGTTATAAACTTCAAATCGAATCGGATACATGTAAAACACATTTTGGTGAATTACATCATTCTCTATTGTGTTCCTCATTTTTGCAATTCTTTTTGTAAAACCATACAAATATGAATTAGAAAGGCAACATTTTTAAGATATGATCTTACAAATTCAATTAAATAATATTCTTCTACAATTAAATATTTATATTTTTGGATCAAAAGTCAGTAACCTCTGCTTAACACAAGCCAAAAATTTGAAACATGGCAAATAAAATGAAAATAATCTATCTAAACACAATATATCTGTATGTGCGATTTTTTATTTGTACATCATAGTATTTGGTTTATAGGAGAGTACTATACAATCACTGGATGGAAAGATTCGATTACTACAAAGAGATAGTAACCATAAAAATTGAAATCCTCATTTCACACTGGCGAGTCATCACTTTCAAATTCGAAATCCAAGTACGGTAAACGTCGGATATAAAAAACCTGCCTGCACCACTGAATTTATTCGTTGCATCCAAAATTCAAAATATCCGAAAATCTGAAACTGAACTTGGCACAATAGGACTTTTCGTATAGTTGCAATGGATTGGAATTCGTTAAAAGTGAATTCATTATATCCGAATTTTACTGTAGAATATTTCTTATCTGCTCAAAGTACACAGTTCCAAGCTCAATATATTCATGATTCATATACATAGCATGAGTAGCAAATATCCAATATTGTACTGACCTTACCCGCCCCACATGGCAAAACGATTATACCCGACCGAGCCCGTCCATTGCCAAACATTTTTCTCAAACTCGTTTCTTGATACTGACGAATTTTAGTAGTTGGCTTCAGCTGCATAGGAAGTGTCACATTTGCAGTATCATGCCTAAAAAATTCATAAAATTAAAATGAAATATAAATATTAAACGAATAAAAAAATATCAATTTCAAGTACTTTGCTGTCTTCAAATATTTGTGATAGTATCTGAACCACCAGATGTACCAAATTAGTTATTTATAAAACTTTTAAATGTACTTCACCCTAACCAGAATTGTACATGCGGAAATTGAAGTTTCATAAGAATATAGAGCACTAGAACAAGCAAATAAATTCAGTTGACACAAGACTAATATGAGCCAAAAATATAGATTCATGTAGTAGCGAGAAATCGAATTTAAATTACAAATAGATTTTCATATCATCTCACAGTTCAATAGACAGTTCAGCTTCTACAGTTTAATAATCAGTATATTTCTCGTTTGAATGTATTGCATAACAGTTAAAATTGAAATATATTAACCCAAGAATCAAATTTTATTGAGAAGATTGATAATTTTTAACCCTTACCTAAAATCGTATTCCTCCATAAGCGGATAATCCATATTCAAAGCTGCACGTTTTACGTTCTCAACCTCCGAAGTACTAATTCTATGCAGAAATAAAAAGTACAAGGAAGATGAAAAAAAATGAAATATTTGATTCCACTTTGTAAATTAAAAACTTTTGTATTCATGTTCGCAAGCTTTCATTCGCTATGACAAAGGGAAATCTTGTCAGAAATAAAAAAAAATATTCCCTTGTGGCTATATGATTGCAATGAATTCCTTTGTGTAGACAAAATTACATATTTGTACGTGTCCACAAAAAATTCATGCGTACACATTCAAGCACCATTCGTTTGCGAAGGATGAAAAACCTTTTAGTTCATTTTTATGACACTCGATGTTAAAAAAACATTTAAAGATTCATGTCTACGTGGAAGATTTCGACCCTTTCCAGATTATACTGCAACTGTCTGAATTACACATAACTATAATAATAACTATATATAGCTGTTTGAGTTGTAGCAAAATCACATCTCATTATATTTTAAACCCAAAATGCGTGCATTTATTTCTTATATATAAAACATATATTGTTACAAAACAATGATATGTTTATAGCATTTAACAAGAAAGAGGGCGCAAACTGTAATTATTGGTCAAATTGAAAGGAAAATTGAAGCTGAGAATTAACAAGGAGCTGATATGGTGGCAGCACGATATTGCAATATTTAACAGTCATGCTAGATGAAGCATTAAGAATATGCGAATGATGACATTTCCATACGATATTCAAACAGTGATTAGTAATTATCGAAACATATTTAGGACGATTCGCACTGCATGAATATATATATATATATTCTGTAGGATAGTTAATATAAATGTAATTTTCAAAAAAACATACATACCTAAAGCTAACATTTTGTAAATGTTCCCCAGGCTGAGTTCCCATAATCACATCTGGATCCTGAAAATAAACAAGATAGTATAGCGGTAGAGCATAAGCTTTTCGAGTAAAATATGAGGATTCTATTCCTGCTGCCTGCTCAACTGCAAATGATACCTCTTTGAAGACTTTCGAAATCTTAAATTTCTTGTAACTCAACCATAGAAACACTTTCTCACTTATAAAAGCTGTAAGTCGGCTTATTTAAATGAGTGAAGAAACTTTGCATGCATACATACATGTATCAAATCGGAATATGTGACTGCTATACAGTTGAATTTGAGGTATACATAAATATACGTACGTAACTGCATGTATTCATGTTCGTATGCATGAATATATATTTATGCATATATATATTACCTGGTCATCTTCATCTTCTCCTCCCTCGGCCTCATCGGCCAATAGTTTGTACTCAAGGTTAGCGTCCATTTCTTGCGCTGCTTCTGATTGGATGAATTCGTTCCCACGCTCTCCCTATCCAACATTCAAATTTATGTTTCAATTAAACAATCTGCCAGTAGTAATTTGCAGCATATTACTCTCTAATGATATACAACTTAGCATTGTATACAATCTAGTATGCTGCCCAGTATTGACAAAGTAATTGCAGAATATGAAGGTATTGGCAGTATACCAGTCAAGCATAAATCCCCTGTTCAAACTGAATATTCGTATTATGAAGTTTTCGAACTCGTTTATGATTGCGGTGTTATTTGTTTTGGATATTAATTAACTAGCAATGAAAAATTTAAGTCCAAATGAAGGAAGTTTAAGTTCATAGAAATTGAATGATAGAAGGTCAGGATAGCGATTAATGGCAAATACAGTTGGTTCAAATAAGTTACTTATATACAAGATAAGTCAATATTTTATGGGTATACCGGCCCATTGCTAATATCTTCATATGATTATGGAACATAGCTGAGATACAGTCGATATTCCATAGGCTGATTCTGTTGAATATTCCAAAATTATTAATTGATCAAATATATCGGATTAGGATATAAGTATACCCAGCTAACAGAGGTCGGTAGAATGGTAACCTATCAAATACTAGAATATATCAAAACCTATCAACTCGGACAACTCGTATCTCTAGATATCTTAGCAGGCTGGACAACTAACAAAACGGCAACTTTTCTTTAATTGTCCCTTGCATACCTAGACACTTCCTTAAGTTGGACATATCATGGTATGACGATGAGGCATCTGACTTCAAAATTTTCACTGAATATCATTTATTGGACAACAATCGATTTATGGAATATCTACACTATACACTTGCCTCCTCCTCGTCATCCTCTTTTACCCGGGCTGCTTCGATTTCTGGGTCTTTCAATAAAGCTCGAAGCACTTCTGGATATGGGGATTCTACATAATACTTGCCCCTCTTTAAAACCAATTTTGCCTTACCACATTTTAGCGTGCATTTTCGGATAAACTCGTTCACCTACATGAAGAGCGACATAGAACTTGTTTGCAGTATTTTATAAATGGGAATCTTAAACATTAAATAAAAAATGTATAATGTATATTCATATATATATATATAATAAAATAAGCTTTCAGCATAATGAATATCATTTAGTGGACAACAATCGATTTATAGAATATCAAATGTATCTCAAGTACTATTTTCGAATAAAAATTTTTATTTCAAAATTTTATCACATGTAAATATGTATTTTACCTGTTCGGGTACTTGCACTTTAGAAAGTCGTCCTAACACTCTAATAATACTCTCAGTATCAATAGATACAGCAACTGCCGCATACAACGAGAAGGGAGTCAACTGATAAAAAAAAGCAAAACTGTTACATACCTCCACCAATTATGTATTGTCAAATTGACATAAATTAAATTGCAATGATTTCATTAAAAAATAAAGATTAGCTTAACAAAAATGAAGAAATCATACTGCGAAACAATGAAAAAAATTGATGTCAATGTGTAAAACGTACATTGAAACAATAGATTGGGCAAATGATATGACTTGGCATATTCGTGAGTCACTCACAATGTATTCATGAACAAACTCGGGTCTGGACACTGGTTCTGCAATTGCTACCAAGAAATCGTAGGCCTAGACATAAGAAATATATCTATAAAATCTGCAATCATAGCTATATTTATATATAAAAATACTAAGCATACAATCCAGTATACAAAAGAGTATTTGAACATTCAGCTAAGCTTTTCTATTGTTACCCCTGAATTTCGTCCGAAACAAAAGGTCACGCTAAATTTCTTACCTATATATCTGAAAAAAATAGATTTTTGTGTACATTCCCATAACTGTGACCTTTCATTTGAGTCATAATTCCTGGGACAACGTAGACATCTAACTCAATTATAGAACAATTCTATGTTGAAGCATAATCTGCATTTCAAACTAAAATAGAACTTTATCGACACATTTTTACTCCATTTGTTATTGCTCTACATTTACTGGTTATCCATCAAATATTCATAGCAAACATATGCCCAGAGTAGCTGTCGATGATGCATAGAGATAGAGAAACGATTGCAGAGAGAGATGAATAGGAAAAAAACAGACTAATATCGCAGATTGTAGTACAAAATTATACATCAGCTAAGAATTGTCCAAAAAATTGTTCTAGAACAGAATATTCTGATAATAGCTAGTATACAGAATAGTATATTATACTAATCGGTATAAATATGAACAAATCCAACTGGCTAGCTATATTTTAGTACTATATATATAAGCAGTGACAAGAAAAAAATGAGGCAGAAGTAGTGCACAAAGCTATACATACATACATACCTGATTATATAAAGATGTGTTTGCCTCTAGATATATGTGTCCATCAGGACATACCCAAATTGGCCGTTTTTCATGGTCCTTTTTCAAAACCAAATCCTAGTACAATTCAAATAAAGAATGAAACAGCTTAAATCTGAATAATGCTGACAGTATAGAAAGATAATGAACATAATTTGTTTATACTTTCACATCTTCCTTATATAAACCTCATAATTAATAGTGATTTTTAGTACTTCGTGCAAGAGTACTATTTTATATTTGAAAAAATAGAAAAAATGACAAAAAATACTAATAAATTTGAACAAATTCAGTTTATTACCTGAAAATCCTTAAATTGTATAATTGCACTATCCTCGTCACCTTTATCCTTCTGAAAAATATACATTTATACAGATACGTGAGAAAAAGAATCAAGTGAAAAAGAAATATAGTAAAATTCGGATGTAACAAATCTCTTGAAACCTCCGAATAGTAAATTTGTTGTATTCGGAAATTTGAACTTGAATTTGGCACAGAAGAACTTTTTTGTTTATTTGTTCTAAGTAAAAATTCATTGAAAATGAATTTGTTATATCCGAAGTTTTCTATATTTGTGATATTTCCGAAAAGTTTACATTAGATAACATCATTTTACTAGAAGATTTAAGGTGTGATAAGCTTGTCAATATTGTCATAGAAACAACTGATTATTGCGTTAATCACTATTTGTTTTATGTGTTTTTATTGGGTGAAGTCTTTAAAAAATATTGACATTTTTATATATTTTTTATGAGGATGTAAAATCAAGCAACCGATAAAACCCGTTTTGATGAAAGTTGGGTACATCAGTACACTTAACAAAAGATGTATAAACGATGCTTGCTATTAATTATATTATGATATATTTGTTTGTATTGATACTGACTAGTTTACTACACACATATTGCATAGAGGCCTCTGTTGAAGCACAGCCATAGAAATAGTTTTTAAAAATTATTGAGGAGCAATTTAAAGGTCTTAAATTTTGTATTTTTCACAATTATAATTTTCTCTCGCTCTATGCATGCCTACTATCCTTAATGTTTGCCCGGAAACTCAAACAATGCTTATAAGATTAGGACTAGTAAGGCAGTATTTATATGAATTTATATATTTACAAATGTGTGCGTTAAATAGAGAAGAAATATATACAGTTGACATTCCATAAACTGATTCTGTTGGTTACAGCAAAGTTTTTTTCAATCAGATATATCGGATTAGAGTTATCAATATACACCAGCAAATGGAGCAGGCAAAGCGGTAATGCTTGTAGAGAATAAAGCATATCATTTAGTGGACCTGATTCTATCAAATAATATCAGTGTGTACATTCGTAGCGATTGGTACGGATGCATTTCAATATACAAATAAAAAATAAATATGTATTCTTGCCTTTTTTAATAAATCCTCCGGATCAGATTCTTCTTGGAAATCATCATCGTTCACATTCAGCTTTCTGAATGTATACCAGAAACATTACTTCATAAACGTATACATATACATATATATATATCAAATCAACTTTGGTAATCAAGGCATACATTTACATAGTGAAAACTTTGGATATAGCAAACCTATCAGGGCCACCAAATAAATTTGCTATATCCAAAATTTATGTCATCCAAAGATCTGAAGCGGAATTTGGCACAGTGCGACTTATTCGTTTTATCTGAAGTTTACCTTATTTATACCTTGCAGCAAATAAAATTTTAAAATATGACTCATTTACTGTACAGAAACAAAATATATTTGATGTAATGCAAATCAGAATTAATGTGTAACAGATAGAAACGTGTAAACAAAAGCTCTATACAACAATAACATAATATATACATATGTGTGTGTAAAATATCAACCTATGAATTTAACTAAAACTGAACAATTTTGCACTTTTCGGAAGACTAATCTGATGTGAATTTGAATTAAAGATCATGTGTCTCTACAGCAGGAAAATGAATATGGTGGTTATCAGATCATAGGAACGAAAATTGCACAAACATGAGAGGGGAAGATTTGGCAGAAAAAAAATTGATACTACCCATAAAAATTAACGCCCAAAATTTAAAGTGACTACTCATCAAAATCAAATTTGAAATTCGAATTGTTTCATTTCTTGTCACTTCACAATTCAGCATACAGTTTGGTTTCAACAATAAAATGCTCAATATATTCATGATTCGTACACAAAGGATAGATAGCAAATGTTGAAGATGTTAAAAACCAATATTCTATCCATTTTTTAGTTGGACTCTGCATATTGGGTCGCAACGACACAGAATTCACCCAACTTCAACCAAAATTTATAAATAGAGTTGCTATTTTGAATGTACGTTATACAAGAAAATTTATTCAACCTGTTTGATTTATAAACTTATGCAACAGAGAGTTTATATAGGTTAGATATTTTTGAAAGTATTTTTTTCCTTTGAAAGCTTGTTCAATATGTGATAATGTTCACTTGGTGATTTATTTCTAGTAAATCAATACTCACGCAAATAGTATTTTACTGTGTATTCAAAAATAACTACTTCAAAGTAACTATGCTCATTTCCATATCTAGTGTTAATACTCTGATAAGAATTATAAAAAATTAGTGTTTTTAACATTAATTCGTGTCGATTATTATCCATAGCCATAATGACAACAATTCTTGGATGATTTTCAATTCTTTTGAGTAGAATCATAGAATTAAAAAGATGCTAACTCAACTTTTTCTCTGTGGAAATATTTTACATGTTGCTGACACTATTTTTGCCTCCATATAATTAGTATTCATTCCTAATTAGTGCTAATATCACCATGTGTCGTGTAGGAATTTAAAAAAATGGGATTGCTAATGGTGCTATTAACACTAAATACGGAAATGAGAGTGCAAACTTACATATATACATATTTAAACAAAATTATGCCACAAAAAACCATATAAGAAAAAAATTATATTGGAAAAAATGCACCAAATATTGCGTTCGACAATAATTAAAAAATTAAGACTTGACGTACCGCTTTGCCTTAAGATTTGTATTAATATCTAATCCAGGTTTCCTTCCGCGTCCTCGACCACGTTTTGATGGCGTAATGCTCTAAATACAAAGAAAAAGATACTTTAATTAGCCCTACAAGGGTTGTGGTTATTAAAAGTGCCGAATTTCAGTGAAAATGACTGCAATTTTATTATAAAACCGCTTGTAAGTATTCTATGCTGGAAGGAAATTCAGAAAATTTTTCACTTCACCATTAGATCCAGCACAAAATTTTTGAAGCTACATACATAATCGCACTAAGAGACTAGTAAATACTGAAATAGCGCTAGTTTTCAAAAATGCCTATTTTTACCTAAAATAAATTTTCAGCAACTTGTCATTTTGCACTAAATTTTCTATCCAACATGAAGCTAGATTAGACAATATGTTTGAATCGATAAAAATATTGAGATTTCACATAAAAAAGATAAGAAAACAGGATGACCAAAGTCTATATGGTTATATTACCATTACACTAAACTTAAGTATTCGTATAATCCTAGTACGCGCAGAGGTATAATCGGGGTACTGATATTGTTCTGAAAGTGTACAATAGGCCACAAAATTGATCAATTCAAGATTATCCGAAAATTTGGCCTTTCAACAAATATTACTAACACTCATTATTCGCTGAAAAGCCTCCAAGGTCTACTTTTGTCTATGCAAATCTTGTTTCATTGTGACGTAAAATATTTTTAAATCCTTCCTTTTTTAATGGCCTATTCTACGCATTTGTTGAGATGACTATAAAAATACGATCAATCTAGTCATATTGAATAGACCAAGCAGGATACATGTTTTCATGAAAAAGAAAGCGGAATAGTCGTATATGCAGTAGTACAATATGAAAGGTTTGCTTAGAGATTCTTTAATTTTGTACAGCAAACAAGTTCTCAGCTTGAACAATGTAACTTTAAGATTATAGATAAGCTTAAAATATCTATATTTCTTTCCTACCTTTATGATGATAGTAACATTATTGTTAAAACAGAAAGGAATATTAACACAAAAAAGAACTTATCGATGCACCATTTAAAAATAAAGAGGTTTTGCATTATAAATTCTATAATATTGTTTGCTGCAAAGCTCTAGAATCATTTAAAAACTCAGAGTAGCATAAAATCTTCAAAGTAAACAAAACTCAATTGTAACAGTCAATTAATAAATTAATCCTTGAAAGCTCCAAAGAAATCAAAATATATCGTCATTGCATCATCAACTATTTAATTTCTGATGAGAGAAAAGTTACCTTACTCGAGGATTTAACGCGAAATTGAATTGACTTGATATCATCGATTTTACTGTTAACATTTCATGAGGCCCAGTATCAAAAGTAAACAAAGATTTAATCAGATTATGATTCTCTACTTTTGTTCCGCATTATCATTACTTCAACTCAGCAAGATTGCGCAAAATTCAATGCTAATTTAACTTCTCTAGCATTGCAATTTAGTTATGCGGATTGCTTAATGAATTAACCTTGATTCGCCCAGCAGCTCCTCCTTTCCCTTGATCATTGTCATCGCTAACATCATCGGCCGGAGCCCAATCATCATCGACTGTTAAGCGCTTCTTTCCTTTAAGCATCTTAAGTAATTCAGAGTTGATATATAATGATATGATGCAAAATTTGGAGAAACTTCACGATTCAGTACAAGTTCAGTACGACTCTTTGGCGATAACCATTTAATGTTTCCATAGTGTACAAAGAAGCTCCATTCTGAATTTGGCATTCTATCATTTTAAATATATTGAGGTTTATTCAGTTGTCTCTAATCTTGACTATTTGCTTACTGAAGAATTTAGAATGCCTTATTTTCAACAAAGATAGCATACCTTCGAAGCTGTATGGTGTAGATTATTGCCTTTCAATGCTCCCGCTCCCTGCATGTAGGCACCAGCTTTATCCACCAATTTACTTTTTTAACGGTACTAAAGACACATCTTCAACACTACTAGAAATGTTTTTATTTTGAGTGTAAATACAACTAGTAACTTCCTTCCAAAAAACCTTTCAAGGTCAATATATTGCCCATGGTATATAGACAAAATTGAATATCTAAAAATGCTTCAGAACCCAAACAACACTAACTCAGCGTAGTTTAGATATACGTTCATGAAGATCATTAGATTGTGATAGCCATAATGTTAGAAGTTAATGCAAAGTTTCAATGCTTTGTTAAAGAAATTTATAAATAAAAGAATAAATTAAAGTTACTTGAAGCTACAGTTGGATTTCTTGCAGCTAGAATGAGTTTTTAATTTCCAAAAAAACAAAAATATTGATACAGTGTATACAACCAGACTAAAAAATTTAAATGAAACTAATATCGGAATAATAGTACATCAAGTAGTTTGTACTAATTATTTGACATTGGCTAAATTATGGAAACAGTATGAGCATTCAGCATTAGCACTGATGATATGACGTGCAAATCTTCCAAAGAAATATTTTGGATTCTACTTACAGTGTTTTAGCGCTTGGCAGGATTTTTCAGCAGACATTTTCCCAGCATACCAACAAAAGATCATCATCACCCATGAGCAATATCCAGCTTTTGCAAACTTGACTTGGTTGTTTAATAATGAGCACCTAGACTAATATTGCTTGAAAAGATCACTTTTTTGTTTTACAGAATATATGAAGTTATGCTGGAAGGTGCATATTTCAACCTAATAAGTAACATTGTACCAGAGAAAACTTTTTGTGCATTGAATGTGATAAAATCACTGGTAGTCTATGAACTTATTCTAGATAACAATATTGAAGAACAAGTTTTACTACAATCCATGCCATTGGAATCTGTCCTCAAGGGTACAAGCAATTGAAAGCAGCTACAGCTAAACCATCAGTTTTGACTGGAATCAATGTTACTCAAGATGTCTTTTCATTCTAAGGTAGAAAAAATACTGTCTGCAGTGAAGTTGCCATAAAATCTGCTTTCAAATAGAGCTTGGAAAGTTGTGTAGATGATATATTTGGAAAGGCATGTTCAGTTGAGAAACATTTTTAGTCTCTATTTAGTGTGCCTGTGGCTTGGCCTGTGTTTTCTCTGACTCAAACATAGCTGAAATATAATTAATTCAATCTCTTTGCTCAATGAACAAGGAAAATATGAATAATAATTAAACAAGTTTTTTTGTTATGTAAAGAGGCAGCTTCAGTTCCAGTAGATTCAATCCCCAGCTGTAGTACCATAAAGTGCTTCAACTTTGAAAGCACGACATGAATATAGCAGTATCTATTATATTTCCTATTCTGCTTGAGATTTGTCGCCAAATGGCAATAATATGTAGCAACTCAGTAGAATCTCGTGTTGTGCTTGAACTATGTTACCAAGTGATGTCCATTGACACTAGAAATTTAAAATTCCTTTTCTCACTTAAATTAGGAATTTCAAAAATCCTAATTTGCAGAAGCCTGCCTACCCTACAGTTTACGATCAAAACACTATATCAGACCTAGATTGAGATTTTAGAATGAAACAAAGAAATGAACCAGCTCGTATAGAGCAAAAGAATTTAGATTCTTCTTCAATTGCTGAGTCGGGAAGTAAGTTTAGCAAATTTCGTCACAGATTGACACCTATTTTAAAAATCATCGTGAAAAGTCTCGTTTTGTTTCGAATCTGGCAGATCCACCTTCGTTAAGCATAAAACTAATGGAGACTGCCATGTATGCAGCTAAATCTAGTGTTCCACTTGGTAGGTGAGAAGTGCAACTCTCTGTCTTACAATAAGCTCGCCAAAGTCAAACATGTATTAAAAGTATAAACTACCACTAATGATTAATTTTTTCTTCTAAAGTTTTACAATTTTCTTTTTAATTTCAAATTATTACTTTTTATACTACGAAACAATTAAATGAACATGATTAGGGCCGCTTGTGATTGAAATCTTCGTAATAACTGTAGATAAAGGATAACTAGTTAATTATGATATTAAAGAATATATTTTAAAAATATCGAGCATAATTTATTAAAATTGAAATATTTCATTAGCTTTCTATTTGTAATTTACTCTCTGAAGAAGATGTTAAACATAATCAAGCTCTCTAACTAAATTTTTAACGATTTGTCATGCATCTGTCTGTTTCATAAACTTAATATCTATTTTGAAAAATATTTCCAACCTTTGTTTTCTCAAATCAAATTTTTTTCACTTTGAAACTGGTATGCTGTCTATAGCATTCAAAACTAATTCAACAGTAAATTTAATATAGGTGTCTCCTTTTGTACAATCTCAGGTAAAAATTTAAACCTGATTTGTGATGTAGGGCAAATAATGAACAAATTTTAAAGCCATAGAGTTCTTTCGAATTCATGCTTAAATCTATCAAGCACATCCCAAGTTCTTACTAAATGTTATTATTCAATGATAAAATGCCCCAATACGAGAAAGTTGATAATAGGCATTTTAGAGTAATACTATATTTTCCGTAAATAATTTATGTATAAATCAACGTAATTTGGAGTTTGTAAGTCAATGAGCTCAAATAACCGGTGGATCTGAGTTCAACATGACTCTTCAAACAGGTATAGTCGAATGTGGCTGAAATTGAACTACATTATCCGCAACAAGGTACTCCCATAATTCCTGTTAAAAAGGACATTTTTCAGTGACTTTTAAATTTATTCTATAAAACTGAACATCTCATAGATAAACCTAAATCAAATTTTAAAATAATTTAATTTCCAGTAATCTTTTAAGTCAGTTTAATAAAAACAAAATTGAATAGAAAATGATTTGATAGATTTCATATGCATTTTGATAATATGTTTTTTATGTGTTTTGGTAAACAACATATATAGGGCTAGCAGGAGTATTGTATGGAGTAACATCATCAACTTATAGAGGAACCTCTATTGGAGCTCATGCTACAGCTATGGGTCTTAATTACCTCTTTCTCTCTTTCGGTATTTTTGGTATGTTTCGCATTATATAATTATCTAATGGAAACAATGTACATATATATATGTTTAGTAATATTCTTTTAAAATAAATGAAATGCTGGTCGTACTAGACACTATGGATGTTTATGTTTTGTTTGAACATGGTTCCTTGAGGTATTTTTCGAACTAAGTATTATATATCTGACTCGATCATAACGCCTAGACAGTATGTTTGAAAAAGATACTTCATTCATTAGCCTTAAGAGGGACTGTGCACTTTGTTTTTGAAGAGCATAGCTAATTTTAGAATTATTTTTTTTGCAGTGTTTGTCAATACCACCAACCATGATAATTATTATTTATTATGTTTAACAAAAACTGCCTTGAAATCCACTTGTTAACTTATTTCATATTAAAGTTTAAGCGTAATGCTTTTTATGCAGCTCTTCTTTATTTTCTTATAGCGCTGGAAAGAGGAATCTGTCAAGTGGCTGATATGAAAAGTAATCATTTAACTTTTGCATTTGGAGGGATTGGTACTGGTGCATGCATAGCTGCTTTTCAAGGTAATTTTTAGGCTTCTATATCTGCCATGCTAGCTACAGCTAATTTCTTTTTCATCAGTTATTGCACTGTTGTAGCTAGTTTGCCACTTCTATTTTGGTACACAGCTCAATAGTTAACTATTGTTACACCAGTATGCTGCTCAATAGTTATTTATTTTAGACTCACAGAGTCCAATAATTTAATCCATGCGTATGTAGGATATAAAAGCCTACTATTTGCCGGTAATTTGAACCCAATGGTATTTGGATATGCAATTACAGCACAAGTTTTTACAGCAGTGCTTCAGTTGAAGTATATTTCAATCGTCCATAATATCATTCTGGTCTTAATCTCTTATCTCTTTGCTATATCTACATCTACTATATTATTAACCACCAATGCTGTTTATTTAGGGAATTGTCGTGTAAAACAATTAAAATATTCATTTCCAGTTTGCTGCATAGAATAATTTGGTTAAATTTTCTTGTGTTATACTATTTTGTCTGTACATTTTCTATGAAATTACTAGGAGGATTAAAATCGATTCCGAAACGATCAGGGTTTTGTGGAATCTTAGGAATTGGCTTTTTTGAAGGTTTAGAAGCTTGGGAAAAGCTTAAAGATTACTGGCGCCAAGAGAGGTACAGGAAATCTATCTTGGGAAAGCACTCTTTATAAAATTATTTTTCAGCATATATACTAATCACCGTAATTCGTGTCACACTAATTTTTTCAGCATTAAAATAGTGCAACGCATATTCAGATCTAATTAGGGACAATAAATAATTAATAAATTATTATGTTCGAAACGAGATATTTTACCTATTGATATGAAAATGAAGCTTTTAAACAATCTATTACGTTACTTGTAAGGAACATGATTTATTGCTTCACATTGAAATAAGTGCATAGTACTCTAAATTCAAATCCACACGATTTTGGCTTTTCACACTTATCGGGGTGATTAGTGTAATAGAAACATAATTTACATTATTTCATAGTTTTACGTCGATGATACTCTAGAACATTTTAAAAGAAAATTGTTGTCTTTTGAAAGAAACGTATCGGTTCTATTTTGAATGAATCTCGCTCATTTCATAAAAATAAAAGAAAACGAAGGGTAACATTTTTATTCAAACCAAAAAAATCAAGATAATTTTTTTGTGTCGGTACAAAAATTGCACTTTATATTTTTATACCTCAAATAGGCAAGTAATACTAACATTTTAAACAAGGGAGTTTTGTTGATGTTAATCTGCAATATGCAATTCGAAGCTTCAAAAATATAATTGATGTAAATCAGTGTAAGACATAATTGAATTCAGGATGAGGCTGCATACTTATTTGGCTGAAGAATAGAATAAGTCACTAAATTATTTTCATCCCTGTAGAAATTATTATGAAAGTTTACTTTTCAACTGAAATGTACTCACAATGAGCCGAAGAGGCATTACAGTATGCATTTGCCCTTTCGTATCCTCATTTTTACTGATATACTTGCTGTTTTTGAATTATTACTTTTTGCCTTCCCTATATATTACGCACCGTATATTTTATGTAGTTGCACTTTCTATGGTCTACTAAAGTAAGCTATTTTATTTTGCACACTTTTTGTTTTACTTCTTATTGTACATCATATATTACTAGTTTTTGTCATGGCTTATCATGATTCAAGATTTGACTTGTGGATTTCTAAGGATATGATTCAAATCAGTTGAATCAACTTATTGGCATTTTCAGTAAACTTCAGATATAGCGATTTTTTTCTTGATCAATTTTCACTTATAACGAATAATACAAAAAGTCTAATCGTGCCAAGTTTAGCTCCAGAGTGTAGGATGTAGCGAATTTCGGGTAAAGTAATTTATTGTTTGGTGGTCCCAACAGATTAGCTATATCCTAAGTTTACGACTCGTCACTAGCATTTAATCCTACATCTCTTGTAATTTTTTTTAGCCAAAAAGTCATATGAATAGTATCCAAAGTTGTTATTAAACTTGTGATACGCCCCGTTTTCTTGATTGCTTTTTGTTTCGCTCTAGAATAAAAGAATTGGCGGGCACTGCGACTCCAAACGAATTGATAGTATCATTACGCAAAAAATCGCATATGATCGAATCTATGATGAAAAACCGAGAATCAAAGGCCAACAATGGCACAAAAAAAGATTAAAAATGATTTTTTGGAAAATCGACATTTTGTTAATTATACATTACAGAACTTGTACATTGCTCTTGAATCTTATTTTTGGATACAAAAAATGGATTAAATACTATACCAAGTTAAACATATATCTATGAGACTGGGTTAGTAATATCTTAATAGGTCAAACAGTTCAGCAAACTGGAAGATTTGTAAAAGTATTTTATTCCTCATTCAGTAAGCCCTGAATTAAGGTGCTTTCAATAAATGCGTTTCTTGACCTAGCGCAGTTCCTAAACTGAATTAATGTACATGTGCTGTTCTTTCTACATCACTGAAATCGTTTAAGAAGTGTGTCACAAACGAGAATATTCCATTCTAAAATGCGGTCCATTTAGTCGAATTCGTGTACTGAATTTTGATTGTACAATACACATTTCAAGTTACTTATAGTTGAACTGCAGTTATAAGTTAATTTGATGGATATTCGACATAGAAAATTCAAAAATTAATTCAGAGAAAGTAAATATAATGTGCTAGTTATAATAATTGTCCTTGTGAATTACTGCATGAAAATTGACCATTTTTCAAGCTGGGGAATTGATTTAACCTAGGGTAATAATAAGGTCAATTGCAGTGCACGTGTTTTGTAACTGCTAATACAGGAACATACAATTTTTGGAGAGTTACATCAGACTTGTAATCTTTTTCAAGACAAAAACTACCAGTTAATGCAATTTTTCAACGTAGTAAAATTCAAAAACAAAATTTAATATATTTTTGCGACAAAAGAGAGAAAATTAAAACTGAAGACCTTTTCAAATTGAAAATATAATTGAAGATGCATCATTTATGGCACAGAAGAGCTATTTAATCTGGATTAAACAGCTGTTGTAAGCCTAAAAGTAGAAAGTAGTTCCAACACATAATTTTGACTGATTCTTATTTTTTGAAACTAAAACTTGGAGGCGAAATGTTCACTCCAATGGATTGATATTACCAATTTTACAAGTTTAGTATGTAAAACTTTAAACTTGTCTCAGTGGTACTCTTGGACTTGAAAAAAGAGCTGATACCTGTTAGGAATCTCGAAATTAGAGTCTACGCGTATAACCAGTAGTCAAAGACGACAAGAAACGCAAAGAAACACACGTAACCAATAATATATTAATTCCTGTTCATATGTTGCCAAGAATAAATCTGTAAACATAGTACTACTTAAGAGAACATACTTTCGAGAATGCAGGCACAAGAAAAATGAAGTCAATAGAATCGTAGCTTCATAATAGATTACACACAGCAAAACAGATTAAGTCCTGGCAGCAACTATTCGTGTCATTTAGATCAACTACATTATATACTATAGATTGAATTTTGTAGTTCAAATAACCTACATTAGTCTACAAGAAACTGTTTCCTGGTCTAAGATTTGCGCACTACTTGAAATTTTTGGATTTATTGCAAAAGCATACTTTTTTACTCTTTATTTTAATTTCATCTATCTTATGATCTTGTACTTTTCCTTCTAATTCTGTACAAATTAGTTATAAATGTTAGGAAAAAGCAAACACAACAAATAGCACAAGACCAGAAAGAGAGTTTGGTAATAACCTACATATGTTGCTGAAAGTAAGATAACTTTTACAACAGAAAACTTAGCAGCATGAAGAACAGGGACCAGCTCTTTGAACTATCTTAAGACTGAAACTGAAGCTGAATTGAAACTGAACTAAAACCAAACTGAAATCATTCATAAACTATATTGCAGCTACATGGAATAAGTACTAACTCTAAATAGAGTTAGTTCCTAACACAAATAATATGCCATAGGATGAAGTGTTCCATTATAAATTTGAGAGAAAACTCCACCTGTTGCAAAGTCAGAGGCATCTGTTTTTACTATAAAATGATGACAAGTATCAGGGGTGCCTTAAAATTGGGGCAAATGTAAAAGCCGTTTTAAGTTCATTAAATGAATTTTCACACTCTTTAGATCACTCTTACCTAGAATCTTTCTTGAACAAGTTGAATAAGGGTATCACAGTTTTTGTAAAAATTGGGATACACTGCTGATTGAAGTTTGCAGAATCAAGAAAAGGATGCAGAGATTTTACAATTATTGGTGGGGGCCACTTCAATACATTTACAATTTGTTGTTGATCCATATCAATACCCAAGTCTGATATTACAAATCCAAGAAAGCAGATATGACACCAAATATACACTTTTCAAGTTTGGCCTACAAAAAGTTTTATTTTAAACACTCAAGGACTTTACACGTTAAATATGATTTGACATATTATCAGAATAGACTAATAATATTGTCTAAATTCCTTGATGCATTCTTTGCATCAAGGAATTTACAAAGGATGTCATTCATCAAATGTTGAAAAATGGCTGGTAAATTTGTCAACTCAAAAGGCATTACGCAATGCTAAAAGTGCCCATATCAACATCAGAATATGGTTTTTTATTCATTACCTTTTATTCAAACAAACAAGATTGTACACTCCACCAAGATCAATTTTTGTAAACATGAGCACTTGTAAAACAATCTAATATTTCATGAATAAGTGGTAATGGATAATAATTCTTAATGGCTATTGCATTCAATCCACAATGATTGATTACAGGCCAAAGTTTGCTGCTCTTTTTTGACAAAAAACAACGGAGCACTAGTTGGAGACCATGACAAATGGATAAACCTTTCGTGGAATTCTTGTCTGTATACTTTTCTGAAGTTTCTAATTTTGAATTGAAAAGGGATAAATTGGTCTCCAGGAAATACTTTTGTTTTCTATAATATCAATAGCAATATCATACAATGTTTAGGTAACAGTTCTGAATTGCTTTTAAAAAAAACTGATCAGAATTGATGATTCTCAGGAGGTAAAACCTTGTAAATTTCATCCATTTTCATTGTATCACAATCATCAATTAACTCTGGATCATCTTTAGAAAGACCATCAACTGAAGGGGAAGAAACAACATTCTTAGAAATATAATCTATACCATTTTTTTCAATTTACATTCATATTTGTAGAAATTTTGTCTGGGGAGCCCCATACAGTACTTAGAACCCATAACTAGTTTTGTGCAGATAGGTATAGGATTTGAGTCTTTGCTCCCCCCCTAATATTATCTTAACCCTTTTTGAGGACTGATCAAGGTTTACAGTTAACGTTTTCCAATTGATTTTTGAATCGAATATTTGTAACCAGTCAATATCTAAGACAGTGGTAGCATGGAACTTTTGTGATAAAAAATTTTTGTTTGAACTCCACATTATCAACCCTTTAGTTGCATACCACCAATTTTCAGGATTTCCTGTGGAAAGAGGTGAGCCATCTATGACCTCAAAATTGAGTGATTTATTATGTGTTTGCATTTGCAATTTACTTGAACATACAAATGACTGAGAAATTAAACAACAGTCACAACCCAAATCCTATAGTGCAGATGTTTGAATATTTATATCTGTTGATAAGAACTTAAGCGGAATGAACAGTGAATTTCTATAACCAACAAAACAGCTACTAACACATTACTTCAAGGTAGTATGACTATTACCTAATACTCCAGACTTAGACCAATTGGAACACTTAGCGCAAGGATTAATTAAACGTCCTAATGCTTCACAATGCAAGCATGAATTTTCATCAATTCAATGCTGCTGCTCTTTCCTAGAAATTAAACTTCTTTGATAGTTATTGTTAAAACCTACAGCATCTGAATCCAGTGCTACAGCATCCTGATTCTTTGTTGGTAAAGAACTTATATTCTGGATCTTGTAACTGTGATTCTGTCTTTTCTCAGCACAACATTCAGAAGTACGATTGTCAACATAAATGGCTATTAAATAACCATCCTCAGTGGAAGTTGGCCTATCATATTTGCAAAGTTTATCATTTACTCTATCTTTTAGTGCTTGACCAAATAAAGAGCATACAATAGCACCAGACCAATCAAGTTTCAAAGCAAGTTTCTAAAATTCTGAGATAAGTACAGTTACTGACCAATTATCTTGATTTAAAATCAAAATTTCTTTGTCTGCTTGATGGTTTTTGTCAACATTTCCAAAAGCCAATAGGAAATTTGTTTCATATTCCTGAAAAGATCAAAGCAAAAAATGATCTGACTCCATGTAGGGTGCTACTTGACTAAAAGCTATGCCACGCAAATAAGAGACAGCAAATGACACTTTTAGTTTACCATCAGTAAAACGACTATGCTGTACTCAAAATTTATTATCCAGATGTAGCAGAAAATTCCATGACTTCTTTCTGAAACCATCAAAATACTTTGAAAGTGTAATATTCCATTCCTTCATTGGTGTTTGGGCATTATCAATTGATAAAGCTTCTTGATTTTGTGCTCCTCTGTGTAGTACTTTGATTTCTTCTTTCTGCTTTGAAATAAATAAACTTATCTTATTTGGTTTCTCTAAAAGGTAACTATATTCCACAGAATCCATGATGAATTAATTGGATCTAATAAAAAATATTGTCTCTTCTGATCAACTGTTAGTCTTAGCAAATAACTCAACAGATTTGATTTCAAAGTCTAACCATTGACATGATAAACAAATACAGAACAGCAGAGAATGGAACTGAACAGAATATGAAAGATTGAAACAGTTCAAGAGATATATGTATATAGTTGATTAACAAGACTAGAGTACAAGACTACTAAGGTTACTTACATGACCGGAAGTGAGTCTTCTAAGCAACAAATGTTATTAATCAAGTTAAATATTGACTTGCCATAAACAACTGTTGAACTTCAACAATGACCTACCACTTTTGAAATGATCTTATCTAATTGATTTTAGTCTTTACTAGAAGCAGCAATCCGAATATGGAGCCAAGAAAAGTTTCAACATCAAAAAGACTTGGTACAGAGAAAAAAACTATAATGAACATGTGAGAATTCTAA